>VYZQ01057579.1:31325-52517 GCA_013400655.1 Mystacornis crossleyi | reverse complement strand
ATGTGAAGCATCTGAAGGACTTATCCTGTGCCTGGTGCCAGGATGTGTGAGCCTGGGAAACCCCGAGTAGAGGCCAGGGGCACAGGAAGGCAGGCACCTGTTTTGTCACTCATTTTGGGTTTAAACAAGCCAGGAGCTGTGCTGTAGTGGTTCTTCATCTGCTTTTGTATACGAGGCATTTGTTGGAGCCTTCTAAATGCTGTTGGAAAACTCAGCTGCTTTGGCTCAAGTTAATTTCACAACTTTGTGCAAACCAGCCCTACTGATAGAGACAATCTCCCCACTTCTCTTTTGATAATAAGTACCCAAAGCCCACACCTGTTTTTAGAAAAATAATTAAGTTTAATCTTGCAACCTTATTAAACAAATATTTGTCTTTGTAGTAAACTTTTCCTTTATATTCAAGGGGAAAGAAATTAACAGTGCGTACAAAGAATGGAGTTCTTGTTTGGAAAGGGTCCAAAGCCCTCTACCTCTCATGGTGCAGCTGAGAAAAGCTGAATTCAGCGTTTCCATGGGTGTGATGGTATTCATCGAAGACTTTCACACGAACAGTATCAGTCCTGCCGAAATTGTGGATGGTGACATTCTGAGAACGTCTTCCTCTCACTGGGCACAGCCCCGCCAGATGCTCAGCAACACTTGAAAGAATCTGGGCTGCTCCCGACCTCAGCCAGAGTTGGAGGTGCACAGGATGTTACAGACCAGGCTCTGCAGTCACCCAAGTTGTGAAATCGGCCCATTTCACTCGACTAAACACATCCCAATGAAGCTCCGACAAAGCGAGGGGGATGAGGTGTGAATTGCTCTTCTGAAAGGAAGATTAGTTGCGTTTTTATAGGAAACTTGTCTGTCTCCTTTGACAACCACGGAAATAAATCCTTAGGATGCCTTTTCTATCAGGAATCACTGTTGCTCAAAAATCTGTGGTTTTGCACTGAGAATAAAGTTTCTGTGTGCAGGTAAAGATTCATAATATCTGCTAAGATTGTAGCTTTACAGATCACCTAATCTGAGAAGAATGTTTAACTGCATGTGTGGAGATTTCTGGTCAAGTGGATAAGAAAAATAATGCTTGTTTATTTATTTTATTTTATTCTTTTAAATTACTCTTGACACTGGAACTGAAAACTAGGAAGCCTGAATTCAGACCTCACTGTTCAGGTGATTCTAGCCGTGGCTTTGGCAAATCACTTCAGTCCACGTTTGTAAACTACCCCTGTTTATCCAACTCTAATCTTGTGTGTCATGTCTTTTACAAATAAGAAAAAGATTGAACTCCTCTTTGTGCTTTGAAAAAAAAAAGATCTTGAGAATCCTAGAACATTTTGAACCTGAGAAGAGTGCTGTAATTGCTAATTACTGCTGTATGTTAGCAGTGCTAATAAACATGCTTCTCAAGCTTATTACTGCTACTCAGAAGAGCTCGAGGCCAGTAATAATATATCTGAGAATTTAAATAGACTGCTGATGTGTTTATACAGCAAAGGTACTTTTGAAAGGCAACAGCAACTCGCCACCATTTCATATTATACACAACAGCACAGGAAATTTAATCAAAAGAGCAAAATGTCAACAGAACAGTTTACAAGCTTTAAGGTATTCACGCTTTTCAAGCACGGAAAGTTTTCAACAGCAGTAGTCTCTCACACAAAGATTTATTCCCTCAGAAGACTTTTTTCATGGCTCATAAAGAGTGATGGATGAAGTTAATTTTTGGTTTAATCTCTTTCTTTTCAGTCCAGTAATTTCTTTGATACTTGCAAAAAATTAGTGAGAATATGGAACCACTCACCAGTCATTAGTGATTGTGTGTTACAGACTGTGCACAGGCCACAACAGGTGGCCTGGCATTTTTGGAGAGTGGGAAGAAAGTTTTCCTTTCAGTAACTTCTTTTTAAAAAACAGCATTTAAAAATTTGTTGTGCACAACATATAATGAATTTTTTTAAGTGTGGAAAAGAAAGGGGTTTGAACTGTCTGTCTAAACTTTTGTTTTTCCTGGATTTTATGTTCTAAAAGCCCTGTATTATGCCATCTTTGCTTGGCACATTGCTCTTTAACTCTGCTGCTCTTCTTGGAACAGTGAAAATGTTGCCTTCTTCTTCAAGTCATGTTACTCTTCAGCTCAGTGGACAATATTGTATGGGATCAGGGCCATGCTGATGTTCTATTCAGATTTTCCATGCTGTATCTGTGGCTGCTTTATGTTGGCTTACGAACTAAAATCAACCATCTCTCTCTTTTAATACATTTCAAACATGTTTTTGGCTTCAAGGCTTGCAGTTAGTAGAGATTGTATTTAGAAGTTTCCAGTTCTTCTTTTTGAAAGAATCAGCTATTTTAATTAGTTTTCTTACCAGAGTANCAACTTGGATGAAACAAAGGAGGGAATTACTTTTGGGCAAAGACAGTGGCATGTCAGACTCAACTTTGGCTGCAGAACGGGTGCACTGCTTCCTTCAGACCACGCTTGAGAAGACTGTGGGAAGGCAGACCTCAACAAAAATTGAATAGGTGTTTCCTACAACTATGGACTCACATGTCACTGCTGAAACCTCTCTCCGGATTTTGTCCCTCCCCTCTTTAGAGCAGCTTTCTGGCAAGGGAGAAAAAGGGGCTAAACAACCCCCAACATGCAGGCACTGGGGTTGTCTGCTTCAGTCTGAGAGATGAGTTATCCTGCCATTTCCCTCTGCCGGAGTATCCATTTGCTGGACAAGATTACTCCTCCTACCTTCTGTAGAGCAGCATCAAAAGGTTTTCCAAAAAATTCTGTTGTGGTTACAGTGTTATGCTTGCACCTGGTGAAGGAGCTCATAGCAACAGTTCATTTGCTTTAGGCATGTGTTTCACTTTAGGAAAGATACAGGAAAATTATACTTTTTAAATGCAGGAAAAGCACTGAGCTCGAGCAGCGGAATTAAAATCCGTAGAACATTATAAATAAGGTGCATCTGTAACAGCAGAAATATGCAGGACATTTAGAGTATTTTCTAAGAGATACAGCTACTGCAGCACCTGTGGTGCTGTAGTGTCATTAATTTACTTTTTAATATATGAAATTCTCCTTTTCCCTAGGCTTAGTGTCATTCTATTGATTTTTTTCTAACTCTGGCTAGAAGTATCAATATAAAATATATCCAAAGAATACTTGTACTTTTTTTCTCACCTTTCTGTTTGGTTTTTACTGTTGGTGTTTCAGCTTTTTTCCTCTTCAACGCAGTTCTTTGCAATGAGGACCTGTCATTTGTCAGAAAATCACAGTCCAGGTCCCCACCAGTGCAGTGGATCCCTTGAAAAAATTCCATTTATCTGGAGGAGTTTTAGCAGCTGCTTTTCCTGTTTGGAGCTCTTGCTTAGCTCAATCACATCAAGAGCTTCAAATAATGTGCACTCCTGGCCCTGACCATGCACAGCTGCACATGCTGAAAGTAAAAGTTACTTTAATTTTCTAATTATTCTTACAATGGAATTACTGAATTTTTCTTCCAACTATTAAACTACTTAGTGAATCATTTCAACTACTGAATTCTAATTATTGAATTATTTCAAACTATCCTAGCTGGTACTATTCTAGTGATTCAAATAAAATTGCATACATGAAGCCAGAAGTCTGTCCTAGGTAAAATATAATGTTCTTTTCACTAATTTCTTAACTTATAGCTCAAAATGAACATAATAGATGGGAGAAAGGACTTGAAATTCAGATGAAATTCTGAAAACATTCCTGCAAAATGCTGCACTTAGGAAACCAAATAGGTACTGATAGTTGGCTAAGCAATTAGTCATCACAAAAAAAGGATGACACTTTTGTGCTGCTTGTGCAAAACTCTCTGAGCTTAGAAGGAGTTGGATGGTTATGCCAGGTATCTTTACACTTGTGAGGTGACAGCAGGAGGTGTATAATTGTTTTTTATTCTTTTTAAGTTGACCTTCTAGTTGGGTATTACCTGGAACCAACTTTTGGTGCCTCTTTCCTAACACACAGAGTAATATATAGAAATTGCCTTGTCTGAGCCTCATCAAAGTTCAAAGCCCTGTTGCTGATCTTTTTTCTCTGGCAGTATCCTGTCAGGGAAGGTGGTTGTATGCATCCTCTTCTGCTGTCCTGGAGGTTTTTTAATTGCCCTGACATTCTAGTGCCCTGTCAAAACAGGTAGGACTTTTGCCCTGTAACCTTATCTTTCTAGAAGAGTTTTTATGTGGGTGAAGGATAGCAGTGAAAAAGTGTCTTTGTTGCCTATAACAAAAATGATCACCTGAGATAATTTAACTGACATTCAGATCTGAATGTCCCTGAAACACAGACACTGAATCATTCAATAATTTCCCCATTTTCTCATAAGATTTCCTAAAAGATCAGGAGACAGCCTAAAGATCGTTTACACCAGGCTTTTAAGAGGTTATTTTTATTGACAAGAACATTTCATCTTTTTTCATCTTATACTGTAAAAACAGGTAACACTTCTCTGACCATAATATTCAAGGATACAAGGGATAGTTCAAGTTGCATTTCATTTAACCATAGGACAGCTTGGGTTGGAAGTGACCTTAAACATCATCTAGTTCCAAACTCCCTGCCTTGGGCAGGGACACCTTTCACTAAAACACACTAAAACTAATTCACATGAAGAACTTCTTAATATCTAATCTAAATCCACCTTCTTCTTTTTAAAGTCTTTCCCCCTTGTCCTATCACTGCATGCCCTTGAAAAATGCTGCTTTTAGGCCCCCTTTAGGTACTGGAAGGCCACAACGAAATTTCCCTGGAGCTTTCTCTTCTCCAGGCTGGACAAGCCCATCAGTNGCCCATTTTTCTCAGCCTGCCTCCATAGGAGAGGTGCTCCTTGTGGCCTTTCTCCAACAGATTCACATTCTCTTCATGCTGGGGACCCCAGAGTTGGATGCAGTGCCCCAGGTGGACTCTCACCAGGGCAGAGAAGAGGAGCAGAATCCCCTCCCTTGACCACGGTGCTTTGGATGCAGCCCAGGGTGCATTTGGCTCTCTGGACTTCAAGTGCAAGTTCCAGGTCCTGTTGAGCTTCTTGTCAACTAACACTTAACCAAGTCCTGCTCCTCAAGGCTGTTCTCAATCCATTCTCTGCCCAGTCTGTGTTTGTCCTGGGGATTGCCCCAGTCCAGGTGCAGGACCTTGCTCTTGGCCCTGCTGAAGTCCATGAGGTTCTCCTGGGCCTCTCCAGCCTGTCTGTGTTCCTCTGGATGGAATTCCTTTGCTCCAGAGACTGCACACAGACAGCGGTGTTGGCAAACTCGCTGAGGGTGCCCTCCATCCCACTGCCCACACTGGCAACAGAGATGTGAAACAGTGACAGTTCAAATATCACCCCCTGAGCAACACCGCTTTTAACTGGTCTCCACTCGGACATCGAGCTGTTGACCACAACTCCTTGTGTGTGAGCATCCAGCCAGTTTCTCATCCACCAAGCAGATTAACTGTTGAAATGAAATTGTTCAATTATTTGCAAAAAATTTACTTTTGTTTAACAGAGATGCTGCTGATTTTGTCAGATGTCTGGATCAAAGAGAGTCAGCATAAGCTTTTGGAATTTCTGTGGATCCAAGAGCTTTATTTTATCATCAGGGTGCAGCATTCACAGTGTGGTGAAGTATTTCTTACAGAACCTTCTGCTGGAGTGCTGGCTTGGCCCTCTGCTGTGAGGATTTTCTCATCTTTTGCTTTCTTTCACACAACCCCTTTTCCCCCCCTCTCTTTTCCTGTTTCCTTCTCTTCCAGGCCCAGATTCTAGTCTGGGGAGTGCAAACACATTCCTTGCTCTGTGAATGCTGTAAGTAGCAAAAATTCTCTGGAATTTGAAAAGACAAGGAAAGGTCTCATTCAGCAAATGGATTATTGTTCGTGAGAAAAGGAAGCAAACCCAAGAATTAAAAGTAAAATCAGTGGCATCTGAGGAAGCAGGACATTTTCCAAGGCCTTGGCATTTGATAATTACCCTGACATTATGATTTTTCTATTATAAGGGCTCCCTAAGAAGGCTGATGCCAGAGAACTAATAGAGGGTAAAGAAGTAGAAACCCTTTAGCAATGGCATTATATGGATTTATGTAACAAATCTCGTTTCAGATTAAGTAGCTGTTTCTCAGCTCATAGTTTTCAGCTACATCAGTAGAAAAGGATTTTTCTTCCAGCCTCATTAAAGCCGTATGTCTGCCAAATTAGCAATTGCAATGCTATTTAGCTGACAATCTCTTGCATTTAGTGACACTCCTTTTACGAGGTCTTGTGTATGAGATATATATTTTGTAATGTAACAGGCTACCACCAGTGATTGACCCTTTTTGTTTGTCTCAGTTCACCCTTTGAGGTTGATAGCCTGAGGAAATAAAAGCAAAATATATTTAGATGTGCAGCCTGGCTCAACTTTAAGCTGGATAAAAAGGCCATTTGCTCTTCTGTGTGGTGGCACCTAGAAACAGCTGCATAGGTTGATAATATTGATGGTACTGCACTTAGTGCTGTCACTTCTCCCTGCAGATCTCGCACTGAAAATGATTGTGGGACTTCTTCCTAATACAATGAAAGGAAAAATCCCTCAATGAATCGGTGCTGTTAATGAAAACAAGAACCATTTAGACAGTTTTAAATGAAGTGAACAAGTTAATGCCCACAAAATGCATTCTGTAGACAGATCTTTCTTCTTGGTAACTCTTACCTGATGGTGGGTGAGAGCTGGCATTTAGGTGTTTCCTCAAACATCCTTTATTTCATCTTCAGCTTGTGTGTTCCAAAGATCTGCCAGCTAATCGGAGAAGTTAACGCCTAATTTAGTAGCACGGCAAGAACAGCCTGGTTCAGTGGTATGAACATAATCGATTCCATTATCTGGTATCTCACGTATAAGCTGGAAAAAAGTTGTTATTCAAAACAATATATAAGTGGCAAATGCTTTCTCTAAATCAGAACAAATTTTAGATGCATCCACACTGAATCTTTTTCAAGTTTATTTTTCTAGCTGCTTGTAGTGTGTTTTGGTGGTAAATATGTGTACAAAAATACTGACAACTAGTGATGAAGAAAAGATATTCCTGTTTATGGGGGCTTAAACCATCTTTGCATTGTGCTAGTTTCTGATCTGCACATGATCAAAACAGAACTGTCTTATAAAAATAAATGACATAAAAGGTGTGTGTGGTACATCGGGGTGACTTATAGCCACTATTGAGGTATGTGTTAGGTTACACAAGTCAGTTTAGAGTAGAGTCTTAGGCATAGCAGCCTTTGAGGAAATGCAGAGTAAAATGACAAGCTAGAAATTCATTATGTAGTTTTGGGTTATTAGATTCAAGCTCAGTAGCTTTTATAGATTTATGGATATCACTGTAGATTTACAGTGTGGAAAGATGATAACAAGGTCCAGAAATCTGATGCTCTGTTGAGGTTTCAATATCCTAAGGGAATTAGCTGTGAGTTCTGATTTGAACTAGTGGAATAAATTAGATACATAATTTTTGTTTATCATTCTGCATTGCTTATATAGGCCCACATGTACAGAAGATGCTTGACCTCAATAATATATATAGCACAACTCAGGTATCCTCTGCTGATATATATATTTGTATATTTTATTTTCTATATTTATATTATTTGTACAGACATCGACACAGAACACAAACTGACTGTCCTGATAATAGCAAGGATAAAACCTACAACATTATGAATGCCTTTTTCTTTGAGATGATCCTTAGTTCTGAGCTATGTTTGCATAGGAAGTTATTTTTTTTATATTGGAGGCTAAGACACATGGCAGTAATGTTGCTTCTGTCTTCCTAAAGTGCTAAATGCCTTAATTGTTTTTAATGAAATTAGGAGAGGAGATTTGCATTAGAACATTAAATCCCAAGATAGCAGATGATATCATTTATTAGCTAATTATTTCCTATTGATTTCCTAGGATGACAGGTTTTTTAAAAGGCCGTTCTTAATCTCATTTCTGTCTGTCATCCTTTGTGACTTGTGTTGACAGTTCCTTTTAAAGAGTAAAACAGATTCTTTTAGAAATCTCTTCTTTTATACTGAACTCCTCTGCCAGAGGCCTGTCACTCTCCCAGTGAGGTAGTTGTTGACATTTACTAAAGCACAGCAATGTTTAATTTAATATTTTTGTGCTTTAATGTTGTATTCCCAAGACAAAAGTTTGCCATTTCTCTCTCCTGATATGGCTAATGACAGCTAACTTCAGAAACTCATTCATTCTGCAGCGTTGGGGCTAATTGGTGTTATGTTATTTTAGGGCCTGAGTTCAAGGCCCCTATTTTTGAAGTGTTTTGCTATGAGTAAACCTACTGAGATCAGCTAGACTGGGTACACACCAAGAGGTGATGTGTGACATGCAAGGGAGAGCTGCAGCATGGAAAAGGCAAGATTTGCTCCTTGAAATCTGTAACTCTCCTGCAAAGGGAAAAATCTATTATAAAATCTCTCTAACTTGCAAGAAGGTCTGGAAACACCCAGAGAAACTTTTATTTCTTCTTTCTGGCTTCATTCTTCTTTATTCATCCTGTAGGGGATGTAAAGAAAACCTTAGGAATGAATTTATACATCAGCTGAATGATTTGGAGTCAGCTGGAGGCAAAAAGACAGGGTTTGAACAACAAATGGGAATGTAAAGAGATATACTGACAAAATAAGTTCAAAAGTGACAGATCACGTGCATCCACCACATAAACAAGGAAGGAGCTGGCATTACACTCCTCAAAACTCAAATGCCTGGAAGAGAGTGAAGAAAACCACAGTGGATGAAGAGAAGGAATTTTGTAGTGAGGAAAGTCTAAAACTGGGGAAAAGGCTGGGGCAACTATGGAAGAATACCTATAGAATAGAGTGGTTTGGAGACCTGGTCACTATAGTGGTGGTTTCCAAACAGGAATTCATAACATGTTATCAAGAAACAAAGAAAAATAAAGGAAAAAAAGTCATGGAAATGCTTCTGGGAAAAATGCAATGAAACTGTCTCTAAGTGTTTTGTCTATTTATGTTGTGTGTCATCCATGTCCCCCCATCTCTCATTAATAATACTGGTGACAAAATAATTCAGTAGTAATACCTTACTTTATGGAAGTAATAAAGACTTCAAGAAGTGGGTGGAAATTTTAGCAACTTCTAGTGAAAGAAACCAATAGATACTGAAAAACATAAGAGAGCTCCCAGCTGTTAGGGAACGCAGTTTCTTTGTAGTGATGCTTCAAGGATCCTGAGGGTGACACCCTCTAATTTGGGCAATTTAAACTGGAGCCAGTAGTAAAGCAATGATGTAGGACCAAGTCGAAAGTGTTTTCTTAGCATAAACCTGTGGGGCTATTTTGTAAGAAAGAGCTGTGCTCGATTGTCTTAAAAAGGGAAAAAAGCCCCATATTTAGTAATATATTGGTGGACGTTTTAATCAGATTTTATAATTAAAAATGTAATTTATCAAGATTCTCCATGTTGAGGCCGACAGCTGGTCTGAAGGCTCCATAGATCTCAATTTGGACATGGTTAGCGTCTATCCGTGAGAAAAACCCATGAGAAGAAAATAATTAGTTCTACCCGTGAAAATGTAACATCAACAGAAGTATGGAATTTTAACAACAGAAGGAGAAAAACAGCAACACATCTGCACCTGTTATTTTTCGGAATGCTTGAATGTTTATGCTAAAGGTAACCAATAGTATTATATTGTTGTTAAATGATAGCCAATGTTGTAATTTAGCAGCCAATGAGTATGTAACACGAGTGACAACAAACAAAAGTCTATAAAAGAGGCCACTTTCTTGAATAAAACTCTTTTATGCCCTTGTTCAAGGCAGTGTCCATGTGTGTCGTGGCTGCCTCAACAGTGACACTCCACCCTTAGAAAAGTTTTACTTTGCACTGAAGGAATTAACTTTGTTACCTTGAGAGATCAAATTATTCTTTGTGCTTCTGGGAGGGAAGGATGATTTAAGATTTTTAGAGACAGCACAGTAGGGAACCACATTCTGACTCAATGAGCCACCGCAAGTTAATCAGTACTTTTTATTCTGTATTGTTTTCTCTTGCCTTTGCAAGTCCCATGCTGTTCTTGAAATGCTTGGGAATTAAAAGAACCGATTCTCTGTCAGTACTTGAGAAAAAAAAGATGATATTTCACAGTGAGAGGAATGTATCTATCCCTCTTTTAAAACTTTTTACAGTCCTTTTTAAGTCCTTTTTTTTTTTTTTAAATGTAAGTCTTAGAACCCCCAGGAAAGAGAAATGTTCCTTGTGGAAATAAATGTCTTCCTGTTCCCTGCAGAGAAAATTATTAAGAACAAATTTACTCATACAGTAATAAAATAAGTAAAAAAGAAATTGCCATGAGCAAAAAGTGCTATTAATTCTGACTAGCTTCCGGCACAAAGATGAAATAAACATTCCTAATGCTTAAGAATGGCTTAGGACCTGAGCTATTACTCCTGCTTTTAAAGGCTCAGAAATACAGTAAGAACAGTTACAGATCTGGATATGAATTCTGGATGCATCCAGCTGTTTGGAGTGCTTACTGTTGGAAATTTGGTCTCATTTTTTTCTCCATTATTCTTTCCACACTAATCCCCTCCCTCCCCTCATCTCAGGCTGATGCAAAGAAGAGAAACAGTTCTCATAGTACCTTGACATGTACTTAGAATAAAAAAAATAAAGGTTGGGGAAGCTCAGAAAACCCCATTTCCCCATTCCTTGAAGTATCTGGAAACATTTTGTACATTTGATAACAGCTGTGAAGCCCCTGAACCCCTGTACGTCCACCCACCCTTAAGGGGAAGGAAACACCTAAGATTCATAAATGCTCATGATTGAAAGGAACAACAAAAATCAGAGGGGTCACAAACAATCAGAAAATTTTATAAATAAATGACAACCTTGGCATGGAAATTGGTGTATTAGTCCCTGGCTGCTGTGCAAGCACACGGCAGTGGGTTTTGGATTAATGGCACAAGGGGAGAGGGAAAGGAAGTGATGGATTAAAGAGGGGGAGAGAGAAAAAGAGAGAGGAAAAGGGAGAGGAAAAGAGATCACCAGCACTGGTTCCATTGTCAGTCTAGCTGAAGGGATGTCAGTCCTGGTTTCAGCATCTACCCAGCGCTGTTGGTCTGGCTGAGGAGATGTCCGGGGTGTTGGGGCACTGCCCAGGTTTGGCAGGGGTACCTATTTGTGGACAGGTTTTTCACTCGCTGTACAAACTAATTCTCACTCACCGTCCGTTCTCTCAGGCCTTTCTGGAAAAGGGTCAGAGGCTTTGGAGGTCTTAATGCCCCCCTCCAGTCCATGGCCACTTCTTGGCCTCATTCCTGCACCTGTGCTGTGTTGTCTTGTGCTGTTCTCCAGGAACCACGAGGGTGTAAATAAGTTTCCAAGGCTGATGGTTAAACACCAGGCGCTCTTTGGACACTTGTTCTGGGAACAGACAGTGCTTCTGAGAAGCTCAAGAGCATTTCTTAGCCCATGGTGAGGTGGCAGTGGGGATGAACCACCACAATCCACCCCGTGACTAAAGGCAGCTTCTCTGGGCCTCTATAAACCCATATCCCAAGTCCAATCTGTAATCAAGTAAATAATTATTTGAGGAAGTAAAATTTTTATTCAAGTTGGGATAAGGAGGCAATGAATTAATTAAAGATGCATTATTATATTTTCTAGAAAAATATGGATATACAATGAAAATGATTTGTAATGTGTGTATTTGTATTTCAGTAGGAGCAAGTGCAGTGACAAAACAGTGGGACTGAACCCGGGGTATGTCTTTCAGGAGACAGAGGCCGAGCAAGCCTAAAATGGCTTTCAGACAGTCCAACAAGTTTCTGTACAGTCCCTAGTTGTGTGCTGTTGGTGAAATGATTGACTTTTTTCCCTCTCCCCAGCCCCCATCTGGCTCTCACTGTATCCCATTGACTTTGGGATGCACTAAACAGACTGAACAGAGAGTCATTAAGGTAATCCCCCCAGGGCAGCAGTACAAGCAGATCAATCCCTGAAACCTGACTGAGGCAATAGGAAATAAATCAAGACAATCAAACAAATGTTTGATTCTAGAACACGTGTCCAGGGAACTATCTGCTGGTGCTTGAAGGTCTTGTGTTTTATATAAAGGAAATCAAGTAAGTCTGAGTCTCGACTAAACAAAAAAAACCCCATGAGAATAAAAATCACTACCTGAAAAGTGTAAGATAGTGATAGCTAAGACATATTTTTAGTGCGAGGCAACATTTTGAGGGCTTTGACATAGAATTATGCAACCTGTCATTAAGATGATGAGGTGAGAGAAGCTTTCATTAAAATTGACACTTTAGGATATGATACAGCGTCTTCACTTTTTTCCTATGCCAGTAAGGAAACCTGATGACTTTGTTGTTACAGTACCTGTGAGCCATGAAACTGTTTCAGCAGACTGTAACCTTAAAATCCTGAGGAATAAAAAAGGACTTGTAAAAACCCCCCAAACCCCATACAAAATAACAACCAACTACACTCAAAAATCCTGTGAGATTTCTGGCATATTTTTATTTGGTTTGGAAATTCACCTGGTAATGCTGTTCACAGATCTTTTGCAATCACTGCCAGTTCAGTTTTTGTGTTTTGTTTTGGTTTTTATTTTAATATTACTTTTCGTGTGAAGGTTGTTCATGCAAAATACATGGGAGATTCAGGAACTGCAGTGCCTCAATTCTGATTTCAATGCAGTAGAATCATAGCATGAATGAACTTTTAAAGACTAACAAAGCAGAGGTTCCAAACTGGGTGCTGTGTTTTAGATTTCTTCGTGGTGGTGTGTGTGAGTGTTGGGTTTGTGGGTTCGTTTTGTTTTGTGAGCACAGAGGAAGAGTTTTGCTGTGAATATGAAACCTTGAAGAACTGCTGGGAGGAGTGATGTGACTGATTTCTGCACCTGCTTTGCTGCAGATGTGCTCCCAGTGATCTGAATGCTGCTTCATCACTAATTATGGGAGACCTCAGTGCCACAACCCAGGGACAGCTTGGGGCCAGCACTCGAGTCCACATTTTTAATGATGCATCTGCCACTGCCTCCTCAGAGGTGATTTTGAACTAATGTGGTAGGAAGGATGCTCACATTTGTGATCCCTGCTGCTGAAGAGAATAAAATTATGCAGTTTTGTGAGGAGGTAGAAACTATATGTGTGTATATATTTTTTTTATAAAACTGTGCTTATCTCTCGTCTTTTTTCTCCTTTGAAAACCTGCACTACTCTCACTGATGTCTCTCTTCTTTCTATTTTCCTGAGATAACAGTTTGAACCTCCAAAGGCTTGTTTTTCACTTAGCACCATGCTGACTTTTGACAGGATTTAGTCAGGAAAAGAACTTTCCTGAAACATGGGAATTTTAATCTGCTAGTGCCTCTTCTGAAATGCGTAACATAATTATTCATGTGTGTAGAATGTATCAAGGTATACAGACCATGGAGGAAACTTGGGAAAATGGGCTCAATTTACGTTTATTCAGCTGTCCATTTTGGAGCCAGCTGGAACTGGCTCTGTCCAAGGTGGGGCAGCTCCTGCTGCCCTCTCACAGAAGTCACCCTGCAGCCACCACTACCAAAACTTTATCACACGAGCCCAACACACCAAGTTTTTTGGAAGTAGTGCAGCCCATTATATATCTGTAGACAGAATTTGTCTCTTCCCGTCAACATCAAACGTTGATGCTTTGTCATTAGGATGACAAGACAAGAAGGGTTTGAGTCTCCGCAGAATTTGAAGACAGGTTGTTGCCAGAAACAGCCTCTTCCCTTGCACAGGACAAAATCTCAAATCAAGCATAAAAATGAAGGGAATAATAAGTAGGTGACAAAGTGGGTAGCAGATTTTGAGGAAGCAGTTTTCCTTGTCTTTTTTTGGACTGAGGTAAAGAGCTTTCTATTGTAAAGAAATTAATTGTGAAATGAACACCCCCTAAAAAACCACAAGCCTAATTGCTGTGGTTGGGTGTTGCTTTCTCCTTTATTTGTTTTCTAGGATTCCAGAGGTGGGTTGTTTCTTATTGAAAATCATTTTTGTTGCTGTTGAATTATTGGTAAGGAAGAATGAGGTTGCATCTGCATTAGAGTTGGCAAGACTTTTTTTCCTTTTTTGTGCTGTTTTGTTGAGGGTTGAGGCTTTGCAGATAGCAGTGACATATAATTACTTAGACACATTTGCCCTCTTGAGTGGGATGCTCGCTGAGTGCTTCCTTCCTGTTGCAGTTCTTTGTGGAGAAGAGGTCCACATTCTGCAGAGAAAATAATCTATCTGTTCTCTTAAGCTTGCAAAAAACCCAGTGAAATGAACTGGTTTTGCTCCAGTAGTCCTATATTCTTTGAATATCATCTATTTTCAAGCTGCCATTCATAGTGGAGTAAAATGTATTGCATCAAATTTTTCTCACAAGAAAGCTTAGATTTTCATTTTTAGAGTTCAAATAGACGATGCTGCAGCTTTTAGGCTGGTACATGTATGCAAGCCTTAATGTCAAGAGAATTGCAAATGCCAGAAATCATTTTGATGGTCTTTCTCCATGAGCTTTTAAATCACAGTACTGCTTAAATACAGTCCTTGAAGTTTTGGTTTGATGGAACCCAAACTGAGCTCTAAGATAACTTGATTTGCAGTCCATTTGAGTGCAAGGTATAAAAAGATCACATTTAGGCAGAGGGTTTTTTAGTTCAATTATAAGGAATGAGGATTTTATTGATAGTTTGGTAGCAGCAGAACACAGAATGGCGCAATATTTAGGAATGAAATCATTGTAAGTAACTGATCTGAAAAATAATTCTTTTTTATAAGCTGAAATGTAATTTCAATTCATGCTTTTGTAAGAAGCTGAAATGTAATTTCATTTAAGTATGGGGCTAGGACTGTATTGTTTTGATTTTAATTAGACCCTGCCCTAGAAGGTTTCTTCTTGCCTGTGATTAGACCATTCCTAGACCATTTTAGAAACTGATCTGTCAGGAATCAATTTTACACTGCACTAATCAACTAATATTAAAGACGATTCAGTAAAACACTGTGAATAACCTTGAAGAAATTGCAGCTGAGAACTTCATAGCAAAGTATGTTCACTATCATTATCAGCTGCTGAAAAAATCTGAGATTAAACAGTGTTAAGAGTTAGAACAAGAAAGATGAAGAAACAGATAGTCCTTTTTTTCTAGAAGATGATGACAGATTTGTCAACATTCCTCAGTTTGTGTATTCTGAATAGCCACTATTTATGGAAAAGATCCAAAGTTAGAAAAAAAAAGAGGAAATTGCTCACACAAATCATTGAGCTGAGTGAAGCGATAAAGAGTGTCTGTACTTGGTTTCATCAGTGACATACTCAGGAATGAGCTGGAAAGTTATTTCTGTAAGGGAAAATGGTCAGCTTTTCATATATTGTTTTTAGCCAATATGGTATACATATATATGAACTTAAAAATACTATGTAACATGTAGAAATTTTATTGTATTTAACTCTTCAAACAAGTATGGAGAAATGATTGCCCAATAAAACACTGTTAGCAGCCAAGGAGAGGTTACATCGTCAGAAATATGAGTTGGGAAGGAGTGGAAGATGGAGCAAACATAGGGACAGTTGCTTAAATCACTTCTGTAAATCCCACAACATTTTATATTAACTGAGGTTTTTGAAGCACTCTTCAATCCCAAATTTTTACTTGTTCCTTTCCATTCAAGTGCATAATTTTTCCATTTCTGTAAATTTTTTCCCAAAGTGTTTTCTTTTACAGTTTTTCATTTGTTTTCTCCTTGCCCTCTTTTCAATACATCCTAGTTTCATCCTCCTCTGTATTTGCTGATCTGACACACACAGATGCTGAAAAATTGTGCTGCTAGACCACAGCTCTGTGTGCTCACTGCCTAGCTCAGGGAAACATAGTGCTTCAAAGTTTGCAGCTTCCTCGAAGTGCAAATCTTTATTTACAGCTGTTTATTCATATCATAGATGGGGGTGTGTGTGTGTGTGTGTGTAATCAGGACAGGAGAACCATGACTGGCATATTTATTCTAATCTAAAAATGTAACTCCAGTTTCTCCTTGATTTACTCTGGCCTTGCTAAAGAAATTGTGAAAGCACAAAAGACCTTAAGTTTCTCACTCAGGAGTGAATCCTGCTCAGCACCATCTCAGAGCAGAAGTTTGCTTTGAAGGTTCTACACGGGATGTGACAAATGTTAGCGGTGCAAACCAGGCGGGTGGGAAATGTGAAACAGCCGGGGTGCTGGTCCGCCTGTGCTCACAGAACACCAGGATCCAAGCACCACCCCACCAGTTTATCAGTTCTGCACTTGGTCTTTCTGTACGTGTGAATTTTAGTGCTGGTTCCTGGCTCAGGGCTCCTCACAGCAACAAGAGTTAAAATCCCCCCAGTGGGAACGCGAATGGCGAGAAACGGCAGCGGCTTCAGCTGAGCCTGTTACAAACCTGGTCACTTCCTTGGCGGAGCTGTTACTCTGAGGCACTCAAGTTTGTGGTATTTGCTATTCCGGACAGATTGTGGGAATCCCGGGCTGTCTGTGGATGACACTTCCTCTGAACAAAGTTTGTTGCAGCACTTGTCATTGATTTAAAAAGATTGACATCTCCTATGTTTTGGATGGCTCTTCCTGAGCCAAGTCCTTTGCTGTGGGGACAGCATAACCCACCCTGCCCTGTTACTCTTCTCAGGTATCATCCCCAGGGAAGAGCTGCCACCATCCCTTAGCCTTCTATGTATTTCCAGGTGTAGTGGATCATGGCTGTGGGATGCCAAGGGCTCTGTTCCCAGCTGGTCCCCTGCTTTTATCATGGATGCTTTCTCTGTCTTTGGTCTCCCTTCCTCTCGTCTTTAACTGAGACAGACAGTAAGCAGATTGGTAAAAAAGTCACTAAATCCCATTTTTATCTTGACCTTGTCATAAACTCAAAGTTTTGTGTAGCTTTTGGCAGAAAGTTATGTGGAGTTTGCCTTTTTTTATTTTTTTGCTAGCTACATTTTCACTGAATTCATTGGGATCCTTTCAGACCTTAAATTTGGAGACTTAAACTACATCAATCCTAAGTTTGAGAAGCACCGAGTCTCTGCACGGTCACTGCATTTTATGCAGCTCCAAGTTCCAGCAGTTGGATTCAGATTTGTGCATCACTAAAGAAACAGTTGGCAAAATTTACAGCAAATGCGAGCCAGTTTAGTTCTGCAGACAAGGAGCTTATGCTGATTTATTGTAACAGAATG
Organism: Mystacornis crossleyi; assembly: GCA_013400655.1. Classification (NCBI taxonomy): domain Eukaryota; kingdom Metazoa; phylum Chordata; class Aves; order Passeriformes; family Timaliidae; genus Mystacornis; species Mystacornis crossleyi. The sequence continues at coordinate 35,269 of VYZQ01057579.1, read as the reverse complement.
GCAGGGCCCAGTGTTGTTTATGGGGTATCAATGGACATAAAACACTTTATGAAAACATTGTTCAAGCTATTAGAACACTAAAGGTTAGTTCAGACCTGGGTATAAGCAGAGGGTCTCCCTGAGGTCCTTCACAAAATGTTCTACAGTAAACAGGGTGAGATAAGGGGGGGAAAGAAAGTCTAGAAATATGAAAGGAAAAATACCCTATAAAATGAAGTCTGTTGCCTACAGTGCAATTTTTCCCAGCGCATAGAGCTCAATGATTAAGTAATATTTAACCTCCAACTTGAGGTCTCACATGGAAACTAAGAATGCCTCTTGCTGAATCTCTGCCTTGCTGTTCATTCCTTTATCAGGGATGAGAACTTCTGTAGGTTATTAATCATATTAATCACATTAATCTGATTAATAAGTATACAAGCCTGGACTATATAAAAAGAAATAATTCAAATTTGGTTTCAAAAAATCGAATAAAAGGAGGATAAACAGAAAAGAATTGGATTTAAAAGACAAAAAATTTATCATGCTTTGTGGTCTGGTTCTGAAGTATAAATTGGCTTATAGTAGTGGAGAAATGCATGAAGGGTTTTTTTTGAAGGAAAATCTATATTGGGGACTTTAATTAATAGATGCTTGAATGAGACAAGTTGTTTGTTTGTAAAACAGGGCATCGTCAGGCTGTTAGAAGTTCAGTTTCAAGTGTTGCCCTTTGTATCCACTTTGGAAAGGAAGGTTTGTCTTCTACCTCTGCAGCAGCTGGGAGAAGATAGAACACCCACCACTGCTCTGTTTGAGTTATTTTCAGCTTCAGGGAAATTATACATCTTTCCAGTTTACTTTTCTAAGTATCAAAATACTTTTTAATAAGTCTGATATGATACAGAAATACTGAAGTGAACAGGATATCTTCCTCCTTAAAAATCTCACAATTTAGAAAATAAAACCTATATTTACATGCATTTTCACCTTCTGGAAAGAAATATCTGGACTATTTTCTGCTATGCATGCTCAATCTACCAATCCAATTGAGAGGTTTGTATGAGGAATATTTTATTTCAATACATTTTTTTGAATTGATGAATGAACAGACACACTGATTTGGCTTAAATTTTATGATGATAGAAAAAAACTGTTCACATTTTTAGTCCCTAAACCTGTAATAGCAGTTTAGCTAGTGTGTAATAATTCTTCACCTTAAAAAGAATTAAAAAAAAAAGTTGTTAAAAACAATCTTTAAAACCAACTCTTAGTTAAAAGTGGACATGAATCCTTTCTCTTACCTGCTGAAGGTGTAGCCTTTGTCCTTTGCAGCACTCCTTGGGGTGCTGTGTTGTTTCTTTAGTAGATATGAATGAAAGCGTACAATTCCATGTGGATTTTCTTTCTGCAAGCTTTACTTTAAGTCTCAGTTTAAAATCAAGCAACAGAAGTCTAAAAGGTAAAGGTTAGGAAAAGAGTTCTGGTAGTTCATCAAATTCAAAGTTGAGCCTTGGCTAGCTGTTATATTTTTATGCCAGGTTTTGATCTGTGTGGTTGTGTAATGTGATTTAACTAGATTTGTAAATAGGCAAAAACTAGACATACTATAGGTACAAAAACTCTGCCAGTAACATCTCTGTTATGGGTGACCTATACAATTCGGTTTCACATAGGGCAGTAGTTCAGAGATCACAGATTTCTGGGGACAAAGAATAAAAGCACCTTAACATCCTCTTTGCTGAGAGATGAGAGGTAAATCCACTGACCTACAGCTACGGGAGCGCTGTGGGCAGCAGGCAGCTCACTGGCACTCTGCAGTCATCTGCTTACCTTCTTTCTAAGTTGCTTTGCATCCCTGGAAATGGATCACATCAGAATTGATGTTTTCATGCCAAATGAGGATTCTCCCACCCTTGCGAGGGGTAGATAAACTTGCTTTAAGCTGATTTACGCTGGCAATATGCTCAAAACAGATGGAGAGCTTCGGTGCCTTAATATAAAGTCTCCTAATGAACACTGGCAGGCAAGGAACCCCCGATACAAAACACTGCAGGAACTGTGGTTACACAAACCAGAACAGTACGTGTTCGGTAACATCTGTACTCTGAGGCAGATTTTCCTCTGTGTTATTTTCCTTGCAGCTGTTGTAAAAACTGGACAGAAGGTTCATTTTTCCCATGTGTTTTATTGCAGAAATGATTTGGCGAGGGTGTCATCCTTTGTTTACCTGATTTAGAGAGGTCTGAGAAAGACACTCGCTTTGGATTGCTCTAGATCAAGCAGACTGGCCTGTCTGCAGAGAGGAAGTGCAAGATAAGATCAGTTCAAGAGCTATCACATTCTGATTTGATTTTATTTTATGTCTTAATATGGTTTCTACAGTGCATACATATAACCTATCAAGTAATATAAATAGACATGTATTCCATTTTATATACAGCCAACTAATCATTCGAGACACTTGCATTTTATGCTTGATTTCAGAAGTAAACTGCTTTATTTCCTATGATAAGACAACAGGGACATATTGGTTAATATAATTTTTAAAGTAGTTTTCTTATCAAGATGCAGGTAAAAGATTTTTTTTTTTTATTGCTGGATTAATAATACAACATGATTAGTTATCCTGACACCAGCAGAGTGTTTGTCCTCTAAAAAGATGAGTCAATTCAGCGTCTAACTGTGCTTCAACAGATGTATTAGACTTGGAGTAACATTCTCATTTTTATGCTATTTCACCTTAAGCTATTTGTGTGCAGTCTTTGACCTTCCAAAACAATATTGCGAATGAAATTAGCACTTGTGATGTTGGTCATTAGCTGAAAATTATTACATTTAAAAGGTGGAAGGGGAAGAAATTCAAGGACAATGTTGGATTTTAGATAGTTTTTCCACGCTGTTCTTGCCAAGGCTGTTGCATTGCATCGTTTAGTTCCTAACTATTCTTGTTCCACCCTCACAACTAACAAGATGATTATACACATGTAGTAAGTTTAAATATTTCAAAGAGTCTTGCTTTTAGAATCTCCTGGAACCTAGAACCAAAACCTGAACTTGTTACAGTGATTTTACTAGTTTTTTATTTAAAGAAAACAATAGCAGCATTGATCTTTTGGGGGCTTCTTTGTGTGTGTGTGTGCCCCCACCTCACATTTCCCCCCCGTACTCCCCCACAGGAGGATTAATGTAAGATGTTGAGGACATTGCTTTTTTCTGTGGCACAATAACCTGTTGTTCACATGTAGAAGAGATGCCTGTAAAAGACAAGTGGAATATTTGTTTTCCCACCAAGGCTGACACACAGTTTCAGAGGTCAAGCACTGTCTGATACTGCATTTACTGGCTTAAACTTTTCTTTTCCCACAGTGGATGAATTTGTGTAACTGCCCCAGCTGCTCTTCCATTTGCTGCAATGTGTCTCTTGCAGTTCTCCAGCTTCTTTGCTCCGCTCAAAACTGAACAGAGCACAAGCAGCTAATTAGTCTGTCCTGATAAATAAAGCAGTGCTTTATGGGAGACTGGGGCAGACCTGGGTAAGTATGAGCAAATGCCTTGGGTTACAAGTTGATTTTTGTTCAAAGGCTTCAATTAAGTGTTTTGATCCTCGCTTTGATTAACAGGTGAAAATGCAAAATGGGAGCGAGCTGGGGAGTTGCAAGTGAGAATTTTTTCCCTCTTCTTACATTAGGTCAAATATTTCCACAATCCATAACTGTTTCTAGTACATGATTCAATTCAAGGACTTCAAGGAAAAGAATGTCCANATTACGCAGCCTTTGTTCTTTGCTTCAGACTACCTGTTCTGAATATATAACACAGCCAGTAAGACATCAAATAAGATGTCTCAAAAATGTATTTTTCAGTTCCGAGGGTAGACCAGTTTCTGGGCAGGAGAAAAGTGCAGTGTATATTTTTTTTTTTTAGATAAACACAAGAACTTTACAGGGAGTTCTAGTCATGTATCT
>VYZQ01057579.1:0-27985 GCA_013400655.1 Mystacornis crossleyi | reverse complement strand
GATTTCCCTAAGCAGCAGAACATTGCCATCCCTGGCACATTGATACAACCCACGTGTAATCATGTGTGTAGAGTAACACCCCGTTCCTCAGAGGCCAAAACTGCTCTGAAGCAAAGCGACTGCACCCACCCTTTTTAATATGCAAATCCTGGCCCCACGGAGTTGTTATTCTGGGCCATTCTTGGCTCCAAGCTTTCCCAGTGCTGCTGAATGAAGATGCTATTTCTCCACTATCCAAAGCTGTCCATCAGTGAATTCTTCTGTATCTGGGTAGAAACCTCCAGTGCTGTTGAGGATCCTGGGAAATGGGATGCAAGACTAAAAACCTTTTATGAAAATTAAGTGACCAAGCAGCGCAATACAGCCCCGTCTGTGAGACTGCCAACTTGTGCCAGCTTTGGTCAACATTATTCTTTGCTCAGAGATTCCTCAATTAGACCAGATTTTCTAAAACACTTTAGTCTTGTGCATATATAAAAAAGAAAGGAGTGAAAACATTTTTTAGGTGGTGCTGGTGTGTTGTTATAGTAACTCCAGAAGTTTAGGAATCTGAGGCAGAACCCTTTAAACAGTTGGCCTCTCGCAATCTCCCAACAGCCAAATGTCCCCGTCGTGTTATTTCTACAGCACTATCTCCTCTGTTGGTGATTGAGTGATTTATTAAATTCTCTATGCTACTTAGCACACAGACTGAAGGTAAATCATAAAAAAGATCATCTCACCTGGTGTTTGTTATCCAGCAACATCCAAACAGGGGAGGCTAGGGATGAACAGAAACATTGATGATGCTTCACCTGAGTCCTCTCCTTGTCTCCCAACCCCTCGTGTCTCAGAGCCTTCCTCATCCCGGAATGGTTTCTATGTATTAAGTCATCTTCATCAGATTCTGTTCCAGGAACATGGTCATTACTCTCTGAGCCTGTTAACTTTTAATACTTAATATTAGATGAGATGAATTAAATCAGGGGAGAGGTTAGAACTGGGTATACTGGATGAAGTAATGTAGTTCTGTTCTTGTTGCAACCATTATCTCACTAGGAGACTTTGGGAAATCATGTAATCTCTAAAGATTTAAAATCCTTCCTTGTAAAATGTGAATAGTATTTACAAGTCTCGAAAGCACATTCCCTCTCTGTACAATGAGCAAATAAAATATTATCATTTTCCATCCTCATCAGCATCTTCTACATCAAAGAAGCTCTGTGTAAAAAGCATAAACATAAAATGAGAAAATTTATTCTATTTAGACAAATTGCTGAGAAAGGATGCAAGAGAGACTCCTGTGAGGTGGAATGCTTTTGCTTGAACTCCCTATTTTAAGTACCTAAATAACATTTCTACCCACACATTTGCGTCAGGTGTAGCCTAAGGCAAATTTGTAATTTCTGTACCCTTGCCATAAAGAATCTGTAAGTTGTGAAAGTGGTTCTTCTCAGTATGCCTGGATAATTTACTCCATCTTGGAGCATAGATTTTGAACTGTGAACAAAGGATATTTAAAGGCTGCTTTATGCTAATGGGAATATCTCTGAGAATAAGGCTGAAATGAGCCCTGTGCTGCTGAGTGCCAACTCTGCAAGAACTCTGCAGCAGTGCTGCTACTGAGCCAGGCATCTGCAGGAATTCTGAACACTCCTTGAGGTCAGGCACTGGACATAAGGATACAACTTCTTCACAAGGATTCTATGAAAGCACTGAATTGGATTGTGTGGAGAGGTTGTGTGGTCTTCATCTCTGGGGTTTTTAAAGATCCAGCAGGATAAAGTGCTGGGCAGCCCGATCTGATCTCCTAGCTGACCTTACTCTGTGAGACCTCCTGAGGTCCTTTCTAACCTGAATTATCCTTCAATCCTATTCCACTTGGACAATAGAGACAACCAGATCATAACTTTCATATCTTGAATAACTCGCTACTACTTCCTTTAAAACAGAGTCAACAGGTTTTTCTCTGACAATGCCTTCAGTAAAAGAGAGACCCTGCTCTCACTGAATGGCAAGTCTGGTCTAAGGTGACCAGCCTTAGGAGGGATTTCTAAGATGCAATCTCAGAATGTCAGAGAGGCCTTTGTCATCATTACATAAACTGTCTTAAGTGAGTTGGGACTGCAGAAGTTATTTTCTCCTGTGTATTTTCTTTTCCAGTAAAATTACACGCCTTTCTCAGAGTATTGATATTAGGAAAATTTCTGCTCAGCGTGCTAGTTTTTATTTTCCATTTCTCAAGGGTCACAGAATTTTTTTCAAATTATAGTTGGAACAGTTTTTCATTTCTGCTACTGAGCTGGATTCTGCTCTCTGAGCAGCCAAATTGCTGTTAACAGATTCTTTGAATGTTTCTAATCTGTTTTGATTCAAAACCAAAACAGATGAGCACAGCATACCCTCAGTGTCAATTTAAAATAACCTGGCTGTCTTCACCGTAATCTCCTGTGATAGTTTAACTGCTGGTGGGGACTAACATCTTAATTTGGCAGGGCTGTCTCCAAAGTAGCTGCGAAGCTGTTTTGAGACAGAAAGGACAGGATTCAAACTTCCACTTTAGAGGCCAAAATATTGACAGTACTGCTATCGTCTCAGCTGCCACGTCAGAGTTCCTTTTCCTTTCTTTTTCACAGTTTCTGGTTGCCTTCTTCCTCACGTTCCTCTGTGAAAATATGACTGCTTCTGTCTCTGTTACCAGGAATTTCAGGAGGAGTTCATAACCAGGTCTGCCCCAGCCACTGCTGTAGTTTTCTCTCTAAATTTCTGAACTGGCACGAAGACCCTGTTGGCACTGAAGTTGTGAGAAGCAGTGACATCAAACTGAGATTTGGACTTGAAGCTCAATACTTTTGTAGAAACACAAAGGTTTGGAAACTATAGCTGAACACATTTGTATAGATGAAAAAGAATTCGTTTACACGCCTGAAGTTGGTTGCTTTACTACCTGTGTAAACTTAGCCCTCTTCTTTCTAATAGGTGTTGAAAACCCTGTGACATTGATTCCATGTATCAATTCTTAAATATATTACAAAGGAGGGTAGAAAATAGCAAATATGTTACATAGGCATAAAAGGCAGGATGCTCTACATTCCTAAGAGGAAGCAGGGAATGACTTTCACATTGCACCTTTTTCCATGAGGGTGTTCTTTGTGTAGAGCATATATTTACGGAACATTCATTAGCCCGTTTTTCCAGGGAAAATGCACCCCCTCAGTCAGCATGCTAATGAACAAGTTGCTCAGTGTGAATGGTAACAGAGAAACAAATCAGCCTTAAAAGGCTTCGAGATGGTTTTGCATATTTAACACGCTGCAAATGCTCTTTCAGAATCATAATTGACTTTCCTTGACACAAGCACATTAACTGATGAGGGCTATGAGTTCTAACACAATGTCTTTTCCTGGAGGCAGAACGAGAAAATCTAAAATCTCATCAATGTTGCACTGTTTTTCATAGAGAACTTTTTCAAGAAAATAACACTGACTGAAATGAGGAGAAATCAGAATGATCTCTCTTATATAGTAGTCCTTGAATACATATTCTGAAATAATAGTTTTTAAATGTAGAATGAATCTATCTTAACAAGTCATCCAAACTGTGATCATGATACTTGCCATTTCTTAAGAAACTCTGGGGGAAAAATGTCTGAAATAAGATGTCTCAGGAACATTTGAGGATTGATGCCTATCATGTTGTTGGGGGTTTTAAGCGGGATGAGAGGGTTAAAGAGCACGCTTTCATGAATTCTTGGAGGGTTCCTTTTTATGCGTGTTTTCAAGGATTTTTTTTTCAATTTCATTGTTTTCTGAATACCATTTTATGTACAGAAGTTCTAGGCTGTGAAAAACTTCATGGGTTTAGAAGATATTAGAGGCAAGTGAGCTCTATTAAGATATAGAGTTCCAAATGTGGAACAAAAGAAAAAAAAAAAACTTCTTAGAGAGCCTCATCGTACTTTTGAACTTTGAGTAGTGCTTATATTCTGATCATGCTGACAACATGAAGAAAGATAGCTGGTAACTGAAAATCACCTAGATGCATAAAGAAAGCACAGTTACATAAGGATCTCAAAAACTTTTAGTTCAAGAGCACTACCATTTTGTGAAACAACTTTCAGTTATTTCACGAAAAGCCCTTACAGCACTGACTATTAGTGATTCTGAATCTAAGCTGACATTTATTTCATATAGACAAACTGGCAATTTATCCTCTCTATTCTTGTTCTATTGTTTGAATAGGTCACAACATCCTGTTTTTAAAATGGATAAATGCTATGGTTTTTGCTTTCTTTTCCCCCCTCCTTGACATCCTAGAGAATGGCTTGAATTCACTGATGTCAAACATCATTTGTACACATTTATCTACTTCTTGTCACGTTTTCATCTAGAGGAAGCCAGCCAAAGAGGAAAGTTCTCTTGCAGTAGGAGCTTTACTGACAATGAGGAGTGTCTGTTTCCCAGGGCACTTTCACACGCAGTATCTGTCTCTGAATGTCTGTCCTCCTCCTTTGTGCTCCTTCCTTTTACAAATACATATTAACAAAGAGAAGTTGACTGCAAATTAATTGCTTTGCCTTTTTCTCACTGTTTTAACCCCATCCCAATAACTTTTCATGTGAAATGTCCAATACAGCGAGTGTTAGCTTTGCCTATCTCCAGTGGACTAAATCCCAAGCTCTTTAATGAAAACATCTGTGCTACCATTATGACCACCCTTTAAAGAATATGCTTCTCGCATCAATTTATGAATTATTGATTAAAAAGAAAAAGAAAAAAAAATATTTCATAGCTTTTCCACCCCAACCCACGCTGTGCAGCCACATTCTTTTGCAAATTCATAAAAAATAAAATGAGACAAAATTTTTCTTCAAAAATGCATTTTATTTTTCCTAGCATCTTCATACTAACAATGTGCTTCAAGGTTTTTAGTGTTTGTAAGCTTTGCTTTGTGATAAATTTAGCTATTACGTTCATCTATGTAACAACACTTCAGAGCTAATATGTAAAAACTGGAAGGTAAAATGTAATTTTGTAGGCAGAAAGTTTGGATTTTTTTGTATGTCAGCATTGCAGGCTTTCTTCCAAGGAAGTGTAGTTAGAATAATGTCTTATCAACAGATCAAGTACATCGCTGAAATAAGTGTTCTTTGCTTTAAACGATGTGATCTGGATTAATTATCCATTAAAACATCAAATTAAATACAAAAGCTCGTGTTATTTTGCCAGTCTGGGCAGAATGAAACATGCTTCTTGCCCAGGGACAGCATAACCTCAAGCCTAAATACATAAACCAAAGAACTGATGTTGTGCTTTATTACTTGAGTTTGCATTTTATAGGGAATAAAATCCTGAGGACCATGTTACTTCTAAGAGGAATATTCCAAGCTTTGAGTGTGACTCTGAAACCTGATATTTCCGTTGCTGTGTGATACTTTTTTTCTAAAGAACTATATGAGAAGAATACTCTGTACTTTATTCATGCTGTCATTCTGTGGAAGTATAATGTAGTCAATTAATTAAAATTAAGTTTGAAATGGTCATGCAAGCATTACTTCAAGAGATATGTGTCTGGCAGATCTATCATTCTGCATTATTTAAAAAAAATCAACACAACAACAACAATAACAAACTCCCCAACAACTGCAGTTATGATGACTGAAAGTGTATGCATTGCTAGTCAGTCACCCAGTACATGAGAAGCAAGCCTTTTGCTTATTCCATCAGACAGTAGCTTAACAGATACTTTAGGAGTGAGAGGTAAAGGTTACATGGGCAGCTGAGTTTCAATTTACATTTTTAATAAAGGGCTCTGACTATAAAAGAGGCTGGGTTACTTTTTTTCCTCAGAGGAATTGTCTTTTTGTCTGAGTTATATGCAGTGAGGATAAAAGGAAAAATACTTTTCTCTTCTGGGCAGCATCCAGGTCTTCAGACTTGCACAAGTGCCTCATTTTACATACAATTTCATATTAATAACATTACTTTAAAATGCAATTACTGGCAATAAAATCAATCACGGGCCTAACTTTCAGGATCAGTGACTTTCACTCCAAATTGTTCCCAATGGCTTTGGGTGTGTGTTGAAGTTGTCCCCAAAGTGGCAGCTCTGGAGGCTGTTCCCTGTCCGTGTGTCCAGAGTTACACAGCTGGGTGAGGCATTCCTACCTTCTGCCCAAATTATTGCTGCCTTTCAAAGGAGAGAGGTAATGGTCACTCCCACTGGAAATAAATCAGGGATAATGGAGTTATTAATTCATCCTTTAGAACAGGTATTTCTCTTGTCAATTTTAATTGCTGTATACTGTGGCAGAAAATTAACTTCTGGATAAGTAAGAACAGACATTTCAAACCTTGGCCAGCTCTGTCCTAGCTCTGCTGATAGAGATATCAGTGGGAGCTTCAGCACCAGATTCTAAAGCAAGACAAATGTTAAGTGCTTTGAAGTAATAAAGAGTAGTTGTGTAGATAACAACTGTAATCTTACATAAAATACTGTTTAAACAGTCATAAGGAAGCAAACTGAACAACATGGTGCTTGAACAGTACTTTTAACGTGGGTCTCTATTTTGTGAGGGGAAAAAATCACAAACAGAATAAATAAAATGTAAGCCACTGCTTTTAACTAGAGCTCTCACAAATTATCAGCATATCATTCTCAATGTTGATTAAATTTCCATTTTTAAAAGACGTAGTACAGATGTTAAAATGAAGTTTGTTCATAAGGGAGCATTCATGCTTTTCTTTCCTTGTAGAGGTTGTGACTTTGTAGCCTTTCTGACAAAGATAAACATGCTCTTTGTAAAAAAAAAAAACAACAAAGAACCAAACAAAAACCCCAAAAAGTTTTTTGGAAACCCTGCTGCCGGAACAGCAGCATTTTCAAGCAGTGTGTGAGCTGGACACTTAAATGAGTCATGCCTGAGAGCAGTGGGATGATGAGGTTATTTGGGGTCACACTTCTGTGCAGGTAGAGAGCTCTCCCACTGTTGTTGGGATTTAAGCTCTTTTCTGTTAAATTTTTTGCTTCTTATGGATTTAAGGTTCCTTTTTATCCGAAGCACAAGTGCAGTCTGTGTGTGGAGGGCATCCTTGGCCGGCTGCCCGGCGTCCACCCCGCTGCTCTCTCACCCTCCTCCTCAGCAGAACAGGCAGAGAAAAGATGGGGGAAAGCTTCTGGGTCAAAATAAGGACAGGGAGAGAATGTACCCATTTCTGTCGTGGGCAAAACAAGCTCAGCTTGGGGAGGTTAAGCTATTTCCGATGAAAATAGATTTGTATGGTGAGGTAAAAAACAGATTAAAGCATTAATTTCCCTCCCGAGCTGTGCAGGCGGTGAGGAATAGGAACCACGACGCTTCGTCTCTGCAGCTCCTCCTTTAGGCTCTCGCAGCTCTGTTCACCGGGGAATCCCTGCTGAATCACGCCTTGTCCCTTCCCCTCCGGCTCCTCCGACCACCGGGTGTCACAGCCACTTGTCACACTTGTCCCTCACCCCTTGGTGCCCATTTTAAAATGTTTTTTTTCCGAGGCGCCGCCACCGGACCCGTGGGGCCGGGCCGGGCCGGGCCGAGCCTCCCCTCACAGGGACCCGGCCCAGCACGGCGGCTGATTATAGCTCGTCCATCTAATAACAGAGTGATCCACTCCACAGGTTCCAATGACAGAAATAGGGAAAATTATATTTTTGTGTCAAATATTCTAATACTTTCTTGGAATTTCATTTTTTAGGCCTTGTCCCTTAAAAGTGTTAAAATTTATATCTTTTCCTACGAAAGGAAGCAATTACTTGTGTTCCCAGTTTTTTGTCTGCACTGAGGCTGCAGGGAAAAGTTGTGATCTTACGAGCTCTGGAATTGCCATATTTCTGATTGAAATGATGAGGCCTTGGTGTGCGTCAACTCTCACTCCCTCTGACAGAAAAAAATACTGGGACATCCTCATAAACCCAACATCTTTGTTGGGAGGGAGGAAGTGCCTCCTTTTTCATCTTCAAAAACCTGAAGCAAACACCAAACAGTCAAATAAAAACCCAGAAACAAATACCCAACTTAAATTTGTATTTCCATTTCCCCGCCCCAACCCTGCTTCTCCAAATTTTGGGATATCTTAGTTTTCATATTCTGCGGGGTGAAAAGAAAAATCACTGTTCATCTTCACTTTCCCTGAAAATGCATTTACTTTATGCATATTTCACTAATCAGTTCTATGTTTTCATTAAACAGGCAGACACAGGAAAAAAATTCTCTCAGTTTTTCCACAGCAACATTTGTTCTGAAGTCATTTACTTGATCAAAAATTTTTTTCTTCTTCTTAGTCTCATAGAAAATTCTGTAAACAGGGTGTTCCGTGGAGCAATATTTATCTATGAATTGCACTTACATCAACAAAATCAATATCTGTTGGAAATGCCTTGCAGATAGGTGCAGTGGCGTCAATCATTTGAAAGTAGGTATCTTTTTAAAGAATGCTTCTCAGGCTGTCTTCTTGATCTTTCCTTTGAATTTTTGCATAAAATAAATTAGTCCTTCCATCAGCCAGTAAATTAGAAGATTGAAGCAAGTGGCTGTTCAAATCAACATGTTATCTTTAGGTACCTCAGATCCATATTAAAATATGGATATATTAGTTGCCTCTCCTCCTTGTTCCCTCACACTAATCACAAAGCTGTCTTAGATGCATGATTTGCAGCTGAGCCATAAAAAGGGCATCAGTCTCTTCAAGCTGCCGTGAAGGCACAGCTTCAGGTAGTTACTCTGGCCATGATGTGATTGAACTAGAGGATGGAAAAAGGCCTAATGAAATGATGTTCTGGTCAGACAAAGTGGCTCAGGAAAAAAAGTGTTTCCTTTTGTTCTGGACGTTGTTTAATCTTCTGGCACTTAGCTTACATAGAGCTTTGTACAGTTAGCTTTGATCAGCTTCAAATGTGAAAGGAAATCTGTGTGTTGGTTTCATGTCTCTCTCAGAGAGCTTTCCTGGTGTGCTTGGAATGAGCTGTTCACAACCTAATTTGAATCTGTTTTGCCTGCATTTGAATCCATCTATTCTTAACGTCTTTTTGTCCTTTCATGCATTGCTATCTGTGGAATGAAGAACCCATTCTTTAGAGTTATTGTTAAAAGAGTGTTTAGAGAGGGTTTAAGGCAAGGCAGGAGTTCTTAACTACTTTGAACTTAATAAGATTTAACTTTTATGTTTTTGTGTCAGCTGTGATTGTTAATGTGTCCTGGTTTTGGTTAAAAAGCCACTGTCAATGGCTAATTGTTGTTTTCTAACAAGTCGATCACATATATTTATGTATATATAGAGAGATCACCTCTTGTCTTTGTAAATCCAGTGTTATTAAAGGATTGAGTGTCTTGTATCCTTGAGCCCAAATAGGTAAAATAACAGGAAGGGGAAAAGACTTGAGGCTCCCATTTACCAGTTGCTCATAGATAACTTGCTTTCGTGCTTCCTTGTCACGTGTAGACCTTCTAAAATCCCCAGGACTGAATAACCTCTTCCCGCTATTAAATATGCAGAAAATTTCAGGGAATGCTTAGGTGCTAACAGGAATGTCAGAAGCACAAGTACAGCTGAAATAGCCTCCTATAAAGTATTGCATGGTAAGTGCTTTAAAAGTTGTCACACAAATGCTCCTGCAAGCCTGCCAAGGTGGCAGTGTACAAAGTAATAGATGCTGTTATCCCAAGCAAGACAAGTTATTTCACTCAGGCGAGGTTTGTTTTGCTTGGAGGGAGCAGTTCAGGACAAATAGTAATTTGGGGACATTATCAAGTTCCAAAGTCAGGAGTATGATTTAATATGTTGTCTTTTCTCAAAACACAAAGGGAATACGTGCTATTAGAATGCACAATTTTAGAAAGGAAGCACCAAAAACTTGCAGTTTATGAGATAAGCAAGTTTCATCTTTGAGTATCTCTATAAACTTTGTGAAGAGAAACCACAGGTCACTTTAGGAGTAGTACAAGTGGTACAGTTACCAGAGGGAAGAAAATGATGATGGAGTAGATAATTCTTAATATATAAATATGGTGAAACAGCTGTTTAGACAAACTGCTTAAAAATAGGGTAGAGCAGACAAAAATGAAACTGTGCTATTTTGTTACTTACTGGAGTTGGATGAGATATACAGCTATTTCAATCTAGCCTCATCAGGGTTGATACAAATGTGTATTGAAACTGAACTGCTGATATAAAAAGCTCTGAAATCGGTGTGCTTCTGAAAGAAATTAAAGCCACTGATAATGATTGAAAAAGAAAAGAACCCTGCACTGGAAAATGTGTAATTGTTAGCCAAGTGTGTTTTTTTTAAAAAAAGAAGTTTATATGAGGAAATTCCTCTTTTTGTGCTTCCCGCACCTGTGCATGAATGAATGTTACTTCAAGCCACTTCAGCTATACAAAGGAAAAGTCCCAGAAGGCAGCAGTGTCTTTAAATGATGTAAAGCTCTGTGTCACCCTGAAAGCTATCTGTAAGGATATATGATGCTGCATGTTAGGATGTACACTGGTGAAATTACTTTCTTATCTCTGTGCCTGTTTTTCAGGGCTCACTCAGAGTCTTTTGGCCACAGTTTGTGGTTTTGCCTCTTAAGTAGCTGTGGAATGACTGCCCCAAAACCGACTGCTGAAGTCACTGAAAAGACTCATTTAAAATTGTGCACAAATGAGCCAGGTCTTGTAAAATCTAGAGTTGAAGCTGATGTCATGGAGTTTAAAGATATTAAATAGTTCACAGACAACTTTTCAAACTTCTTACTTTTTAGAACTGTAATCTAGATATTAAACCCTTTTTTAAAGCTTTTTTCCGTTTTCCTCAAGGGCTCTTCACTTAGAAGTGTGCTCCAGTGACTGATTTTAACATGTTCAGGTAAGAGAACCAATTCATTTTGTCTCTGCAAGGTAATGGTTACCCAAAAAAAAAAAAAAAAAATTATACCAGCTGCAATCACAGTCCAAAATGCAAAAATCCCTAATAGCAACCACATCCATCAAGATCTTAAGGAGACAATATGCATATAAATTCTTGTAATACATCTTAGAACAGGAAGTTTTCTGTAGAAGGTATAGTAATGTTTTCTGGAAAAGCAAATTTTACCAAGTTTTCTTCAGCTTTTGATAGCTCTGACTGAGAATCTGCTGGTTTTTTAACCTATATGAACCTAGAAGGCCAGGAAATAAGAGTTCTTTAAAGATACTGAGTTAAATAGATTTTTCCTCTTGGGTACAAAATGAAACAAGGACGTGCTGTTTGTTTACCATGGTAACTCTTGGAGCCGAAACCTTGGTTTGACTTGTGTTATTTCACAGCTGGATGAGAGAACACATTGAGATAGATTCAAATCAGCATTTGAAATGCTGCTGTGCTGCTTCTAGGGCAGCACAGGTCTAGGTGACTCTGTGGGGCACCAGAAAAATCTCTTGCCAAACTTAGCCATTTTCAGATTCTTGGACATGATTGGTGTTCAGCTCATGGTGGCTGTGTGTGGTTATAGAGCCACTGGCTTTGCACAGAAGCCAGCTCTGATGGAGGCAATAGTTGGGTAGGGATTCATACTGCTCTGCTATTAGCAGTTTTCAAATGTAATATATATTTGGTCTGTGAACCTATAAAATGCTGTAAACTGAGGGTAGGAGTGGATTGGAATGATAAGTTCAGAGGATGTATCCTACAAGGGATAGGTAGCCACTATAAATCAGCTAATACAGGAGAAGCACATTAGGTGTTGTCTGGACTCTGCTCCATTAAAATTAATGGAAATTCAGTGATCAAATCCAATGAAGAACATGAGTAAACACTCCTGAAAACCCTGTCCCTTGATGCCAGTTCCTTATCTACTTGGCATTGTTTAAATCTGGAGATGCACATATGAATTGCCTCAGGAGCTGGGTCTTCTGTTTTAATCCAATACAGAATTGGACTGAGGTTTTCAAAGCAGACCATTTATTAAAAGTGATGGTTAAAAGAGTATCTAAATTCTCTGCATGTTTTGAAAATTTTAGCCTTTGGGTGTTAATGTGCAGTCTTTAATCTGCCCTTAATCAAGAAGAATTCTCACAGGGACTTTTGTTTGAGTAAAACTATACAGTTTGATCTTTCGGCAAGAAGATTTTGTAGGAAACTGGTTGCTGCAAGCAGAATTTGTGCAAGAAAAGTTCTAAAGTACATGAGAATGGCACCTTTCCCCAGTTAGAAGTAGCCAATTTTCCTGACCATGGTGGTGGGGTTTTGGTGAGCAAGACTGTACTAGCAGGTAATCTGGAATGCAAATAAAATGGAAATAGCTGCTTCTGTTGGCATTCTGCATACTTCTAGTTAACTCTTTTTATTTCACAAAACCCTCTTTCTTTCATGTGTCATTATAATTTTAATTTTCAGTGATTTCTTCTTACAAAATAGAGACGAAGTTTACAGAGTAAAGAACATAACTGTGTGGGCAGCTTCCGTTTCTGAAGAGGCATTCTCAGAAACACGGGTGCCATGATCTCCTGTCTAAGCACCATTAGTAGTGGCATATTCATCCAAATCAAAACTCCAAAATTGTATATATGTGTGTGTACATATTTTTGCAAAGATATTTGTGACTCAAACCAAAATGCAACTCTACTGTCAAGAAAATCCAGTTTACAGGCTTGAAAGAAAGTAATGTTTTGCATTTTCTTTTTGGCAGTTTGAATGATTCCTTATTTATTTTGAAGTGAGGCACAGCTACTCTTCAGATTTATGTTATGTAAGACAGTGAGAAAATTACATATATCAAGGAAAAAAAGCAAGATATTCTGTTGTGATTCAAATTCTGCAAGACGAGAATTTCCAAATGTATTCTTTTTTTCAGTGAAATAGTGGTGATAGGGGGCAACATCCCACTCTTGAAGTCTGGAGAAAGTGCATAGGGACACTGTCTTACATAATACAGTACTTCACTCAAAAAAGGTCTAAAGCTTTCGTTATTTAGAACACAGGGAAATTGCAGTCCTCTAAATTCCAATACCAAAAATTCCAGAGATGCATTGCTTTCCTTACAGCTCCTGTACACCAGTTTTTTTTTTTTTCCCCACCAATACTTCTGGAGCCAGGCTTTAATTTTGCAAATGCTTTGAACTATAGTTAACCTCACTTCTGTTCAGAGATTATTCTCAGTTAAAGGTACTTCTGAGAAGTGTCCACTGCCCTTTTGGATTCCTTCAGGATGTTGAATGAGGGAAATCTCATAAGAGAAGTAGGAGTGGGAAACACTTGATTAAACAATGAAGTCTGTGCATGTGTAGCTCCCCCACAAAACTGTCTTTCCTAACATGAGCATAACTGTTCTTTCTATAAGAGTTCCTTGTTTTTATGATGATTTGTTTGGGGAACTACCCAAACAAATGTCTGGTGAGAAGGAGAAGAACCAGGTGGCATTTGTCATAAGATGGTTTTAAATTTTTTCTGCTGACAGTAGTGGCAAAGGTCTGTACCCCACTTTCAGTTTCCAGGGCTCTCCTGACCTGTGGCATGATCCTGTCATACTTCTTGTTTTCTCTTATCTGGCAAATGAATGATATAATCCTGCCACAGGCTCAGGCCTAGATTCAGCAAAAATTCATCTCCATTTTTACCCAGTGCCGAAGTTGAGTCTCGATCAAGAGGTATTGAGGAAACTCATGCATTATTTATGTCTGTCTGTGTGGAGAATGATTTTCACAATATATTTGTGTATGGGAGTCAAAATGATTAATGCAAACAGAGCAGTCACTTTATAAGGAAGAGACAAGGCTGGGGAAAAAGGCAGCTAGGAGATAATAAGGCTGAAAGTTGATATGATCAGTGTTCACAAAATCATGAAGGTCATGGGTAAAATGAATACAGAGGTGTTATTTCCCTACCCTGCAATGTTTAAGCTACAGTGTATTGATGAAACTATTAGGAGTCTATTAGGAGTTTGGTTTAAAGCTTAGAAGAAAGCACTTGGAATTCTGAGATTTATTGCCAAAGGAGGATGTGGAGGCAGATTCAAATTCATGGCCAATGAGTCCATACAGAGACACTGAGGGAATGGGCAAGGATGTGCTTTTCAATATCTTTCATCTAATAAGATGCCAGTGAAACATCCCAACAGGGATATCCTTATGTTCCTGTATTTTTAATCTTCAGTATATTAAAAACTGTACCCATATATAAACCCTAGGATCTGGAAGGAGATTTTCATTTCAACTGGATTAATGCTTTGCTATTTCATGAGTAGAGTAATAGGAAACCCTTTCAAGAGGGGTGGTTTCAATCTGGCACGTGCAGCAGAAATCTGCCATTCAATGATTCTTCAGCATATTGTATGTGGCTCAACAAAGGAATGCTAAGAAATTCTTAGGCAAATTGGGTGAATCTAAATACGACAGTGTGTTGGCATGGTAATCCTACATGCTCTTGCTGCTTTACCCCTGCTGTCCCCAAAACAGGACACTTGAAATACAAAGTACACTGCAGCTGAGCTAGATGGGGTGTTTTGGTAGCTGGAGTACAGAGTATTGTTGTGGAACAGACATTTTTGGCAATCAAAGAGTAGCTGGTGTGCATTTGGCAGCGAAACAATCGTGGAGGAGACATCTCGGTGTCAAAGTGAGCTTGTAACAAGCACCTGCCTCTGTGGGACCACAAGCTGTTGTGTGACTATAACAGGAGAATTTCAGTGTTCTCATGGGTCTGGTACCACTTCATATAAAGGATTAGTGTCTGACTGATGTCTCATAATGGACATTTGTCTCTGGATCCACTGAAATGATGACAGCTCTCAACAAGTGTTCTGGAGGGGAGGGTCTCATGATATCAGAAATGAGACTCTCAAAAATCCTGTATATTTTAGTACCAGTAGTTAAGATCTGATTTTGTTAATGTTCTATACAATGCATCCTTAGAGTTTAGCAGGTCATCTCAAAACTTCTGTCATCTTTTCTTCCCTAACCTTAACCTGAGCTCTGTTGCAGTGGGGTGGCTGCAACCTTTCCCTGGGAGACAGCCTTGGCCCGTGGAAGAATCAAGGAGACGATGTTTGATAGATGTTTTCAGATTTTATTCCCCCTGGCCGCACATGGCCGGAGCCCGGCAGGGACTCCGACAGCGACCTGCCCCTAGAACAGGTCTGGAACAACCCCCCCGGGGTCCCGTGAACACTCCCTTAAGTACAGGATTCCCGCGGGCTACATTCAAACTGACCAATGGGGGACAGGATTTGGGGTACACATGACCAGGGAACAGGGACAGAGAAACCCCGTGCCCCAAGCATCCACTCATGCTCATCCCCCCCACGGGGGGCACCTCTTCAGAGCTCCATAAAAATGAGAGCCTGTCCAGTCTCAGAAAACTGTAAGTGAACCTGATCAGCTCATCATACTCATCTGTCTTTCTTTGCTGTGCTGTAGTTTTATCTATCCCTAAGGCATGCTAATTTACAACACCTTTTTTACTATGCTATTAAAGAGATTTTGTGCTGTGACTTTGGTTTATTATCTGATGCTCTGAAACACTGGGTCAGCTAGAACAGCACTGCATCAACTGGAAATTGATTTGCGGCAGGTTGTTTTTTGTGACCTTGCCACGTGGTAAAGCGTGCAGATGAGGGGGAAATTGCAGCTTCGTGGCATTCACTGTATGCCACAGATTTGCGTTTTCTTATTGTTTCATTTTATGACAAAAGAGGTGGGCCTCTGCCATGAAAAAATGTATTAAAGATCAAAAACTCATGATGAGAGAAAAAGGTGGTTGAAGTCCAGCTGCAAATATATTTAATTAAATTGTTAGACTTTCATTAATGTGAGTAACAGAGATGATGCCTTGTTGCGGGAGATTTTAATGAACTTTATGGAATAAATGAACAGCCTGAAGAATTTTTTCCTTTACCAACCATTTTCTCATAGGGAATAAGACTCCCCTTTTTCTAGCAGTGTTCAGCTGCACCTGGAATATTTTTCAGCTGGGATAGAAAGATTTCTGACCTTGAATTGGTGATTCTGGCTGCAAGTAAAACCTGAGTGAATTGTTGAACCAGAGAACAACCGACAGCTGTAGCACAAATCTGAGTTCGATGAATGTTGAATCTCTTGTGGTTGAGACCTCAGGCTGCAAAAAGCAGATGGTCCATCAGAAGTTTCTTATTTTTTCCTGGCAAAGGGTTTCTGAGAATACAAATAGGCAGTTTTTTTAGAAAACACACTAAGAGGAACTGAATTCTGTAATAAGGTAATGGATAGGGTAATAAGGGGCTAAATTCTTGGGTACTTGATTTCTTACAGGAAAAATTCTGGTTTCCAACAAAGAAAGTCAGAAATATGAGAGAATGTATGAACTCTCTCACAAAGAAGAGAAAGGACATAAAATACTGTCCTGGACACACTGGCAAAACCTACAGAAGATATCTATATGTCTTCTTAAAAACATCCAAGAGTTTAAGACTATGAGAAGAAAAGTGTAAGGCAAGAAAATCTGTAATTGTGGCTGAAGATCTGTTCTTAGACCCCTGGCATTCCTGAACTCCTTCATGACATAGAATGAGGGTGTAATTTGTCTGACTACTCTGTAGCATATCTGTTAATAGAATTTTGTCATTTTCTGTAATTGTTCTCTAATTTTTCTTATCTGATACATGGTCAAACTAAATAAGAGAGCTTGAATAGATAGGTCACCATAAAGAGAAATAGTTATGTATGGAGAACTTTCTGACCTACAGAACTGTGGTAGCATGAGCACTGCACAGTGTTGGGTCCAGGCTTCTAGAAGCCATTCCTGAGCAACAAAGAAAACTTGTTTGGTTAAAAAAAAAATGTGTTGTACATGTCATTCAGTTCTCAAGAAAGAAAAAAAGTAGTTGACAACTGACAGCTTGAATCCTTGTATGTTACAGCTATTTCCCACTAAGAAATGATGTTTCAAATAACCTGGTACTTCAGGCTAGAGTGCCTTGTAAGAGCAGAAATATTGCCTGTGGCTGCATTATGGATGCTGAAAATTGTGTGGTTCTGTGACTGCCAGTCCCATTAGAGGCTCTCTAGAGATCAATAATTTCTATGACAAATCATATTTTCATGCTGAAAAACAGATGCTTTATAGACAATTATAAAATAAAAACCCCTACTTTTTCTAAATCAAAGAAGATTTATAACAAGAAATATTTTTGGTTATATACATTTGAATTAAATAACTCATTTACGTCTGTTAAGATCTAAGTAATGAAGTATTACCTGCTCTTTATTCAATATTCTTTTTTGTTCTTTGAACTTTTCATGTTATTGGATTTAAGCATTCTGCTGAACAGTGTTCTGTCAGCAAGGCTTTGTGTCAAAATTCCATTTGTGTTTTAAGGTAATCATTATCTGGGAGGGATTTATGACTGAAGGAGTCAGTGGGACTTCCTTTGTGCTATGTCCTGCTCCGCAGGGAGTAACAGGAGTATGAAAAGATTAAGTGTGGCTCCAGTGGCAGGTGATTCCAGGAGTTAGGCTGGGATTTCAGTTCTTGCTTCAGCATCAGTTTTGCATTTTATTCAATTGTGATTCATACCAACTGCTCACAGTTGCTGGAACCAGGAGGATGACTGGGCCTGGCTCTCATGTGAGGGTTTTGCGCAGCCCTCACACTAGAGCTCAGCAAAGATTTAGTGATTACATGTACGTCAAAAATATTTTCAAGAGCATTAGGAGCACCTCTGTGGTTTGAGGGGGAAACTGTGGGTCTGAATCTCCCACAGGCTTTTCCAAAGGAGGATGTAGGACCTCCTTCCTTGACACACTCAAAATTCACAGAATCAGAGAATAGTTGGGGTTGGAAGGGGCCTCTAGTCTAACCCAAAATTTAATGAGACAAGACCAAAAGCAAGCTGACTTATCCTTGGAGTTATCCTTGACTTTTCCTTGAAGTTATCCCTACTCTGAGGAGGAGGAGGTAACATTAAGCAGAAGCATAAATTCTGCTACGAATTTGTCATTTCAGAATAATTTAAAAAAATCTCATAAACATCTATGAGATCTCTGTTTGCTGCTTTTTGGGAATTCCCTCCAAAGTAACTAAAATTCACCTAGCCCTTGTGTTTGCAAGCTACTAATGTGAGTCTGGATGCTATTTTGCTATTCCTGGGAGCAAGTACCAAAGTACTTTTGTGTATCCTAAATCCTTGAACATGTGGCTTTTAGAAAAGAAAATAATATTTATGTCTTTTCCTGATGTTTCAGAGGAATAGCTTGTATAATTAAAGGGAAATCCTGCAGCACGTGGACTTATTTTCAAAATTAAACAGATTTATGAAAAGAAAAAGAAGAGTTAGGACACCCAGAAAAAATAAAGCCCTGAAGCAAAGCAATCCATTCTGAAATCCGTCAGTAAAAATATTCCTTTGAAGTTAATTTTTATGGAAATATTGGTTAAAGCTGCGTGTACTTCCAGAGAGGCAGGATATGATTTTATGTTAGTTATTAAACAGGTCATTAATATTCAGTGCCAAAGTCATTATTTTTCAGAAAGGAATGTAATTCGGAGCTGTCCAGAGAGAAGGAGTGAGTCTGTGGTGCACATGCTGAGAAATGCGCGTGCTTGCCAAGGTATCGGGTGTTCCTGGGCACTGGAAATCCGTCATCCTGAGAATGTTCTATTCTAGTGCATTTTAATGAGCGCTGCTGAAGCTGTGAATGGTCTGTCAGCACTTTTATTAGGCATCTTATTATTTGGGAGTTTATAGCTTGGCTGTAAAGCCCTTGCTGTAGGCTAAAAATAGTTAAATAATACTTGCAGAGCACTGTTTTGTGGCAAATT
This sequence comes from Mystacornis crossleyi, assembly GCA_013400655.1. Classification (NCBI taxonomy): domain Eukaryota; kingdom Metazoa; phylum Chordata; class Aves; order Passeriformes; family Timaliidae; genus Mystacornis; species Mystacornis crossleyi. The sequence continues at coordinate 9,223 of VYZQ01057579.1, read as the reverse complement.
TAATTCAGATAGCTTTAGGCGTTTTTCCACGTTTATATCAGAAGGCAATATTCAAGTTCTGATTGAAATCTTTTTGAAGTAGGGCAAGGCAAAATACAAATGGCCTAGACCTGAAGCTTCACTCGTAGTAGGCAGTAAGACAGTCTAGTACAGCAGAATGTATTTTTCATGGAATAACCATATACAGGGGCTGCAGCAGTGGGACCCAGTGCTTCAGGGTGAATGATAAAGTCCTTATTGAAGCAGAATCCTGGTTTGCCTGGGTAGGGTCTTCAGAACTGGAGGTACCCTGAGGCAGGCTGTGGAAGGTGTAAATGACTCACTCTGACAGAAATAGACGACATTGTTTCAAATGAAAACTATTAATTTGAGACACTGTTGAAAGGTCGTGCTGCTTTTTTTCTGTGTAGTATCCAGAGAACAGCTCAGCAGAGCAGGGAGCTCGCAGGACTCTGTTTTCCCTGTGTTCATGGAACAAATGCTCTCATTTCGTAGATCAGCAGTCTCAGGTTGCTGGGCCTGTTCTGCCAAGTAGAAGCAGAGACTTTTCAGGAGGAGGTGACAAAAAGTACTGCATCATTTTATTGTCACTTCAAGACCTTGGATATGGAAGTGTATTACTCTTAAACTTAACAAAGATTGTTAGAGAAGTTGCATAAGCTTGTTGCTAAAGAATCTAAGCTCAACAGGGGAAAAAAAAGATCAAATATAATAAGTTCTGTGAAAATGTACTGAGTGCTTGTTTTATTTCAGTACAACACGAAGGGACAGATTGCCACATGGAGTACATGTTGCTTCAGTAATTCTCACAAAGTCTTTCATCAGCTGCCAGTCACAGGCAAGTTCCTGAGGGTGAAAATATTTCCCCGTGTTCTTGTCAGTAGTGCTAAGTCTGGAGAAACTTTCCTGAACTGATTGGCAGTGCCTTCCTCCTGAACCAGTATGCTGTGGAAATTTCTGGGTGGTTAAAAAGCTCTGTCACGTAGCAATGTCACCCTGGCCGTGAGTCCCAGGCTGTGCAGGCTACTGTGTCAATGGACATAGCTGTGGAGTAAGTTGAATTAGAAGTTGGTAGAGGTTGACAAATTTTAATAATTTGTCGGTGGTTGTTTGGTTTTGTTTTTTTCCCCATAAGATTTGGTTCCTGAAAGCGTGGAATTCAAGGAAGAAAATCAGAACCAAAGGAGTTCTTCCCTTGTACCTCTTTTCATTTGCCTTTCATTTGCCTTTCATTTGCCTTTCATTTGCCTTTCATCTTCATTGCTTCATCTGTGTCCCACCAAAGGCAGCTGCCAATTCCAGTGCAAACTATCGCCTTGTAAATAGTTTCAGGTACCTTCTGTGGGAATCCATCTGCAGTGGAATGTGAATTATAAAGAAATCCAACTTATGCAATTTTCTGCTAAAAGTAAATTTTAAAGTTTTTGCAGGTTAAATAATTGTTTTTAAAATTATCAGTGAGTGAATATTAAAGGTGAAACCCAAGCACATCTGAAAACAGTCAGGAGTCTAACTCTGAAAATGTGGATAAGAATAATTGCATCAGGCTATTAAGCATTACAGCTGTGCTAAATGTTGTACAATGTAAGAGTATCAAGAGTATCAACCTCTTCAATTCTTCCACTCTATTACAGTGGAGAGTCCTCTCTGTGGTAGCTTTCAATTTGAACCACAGGTTATTCCTGTTACTGTTGTTGAGATTTCAGCAGACCTATGGAAAAATCTAACAGACAGAGGGTTTTAAAAGATTATTTGGTAGTCTTTCTTCTCAATAAAAATTAGGTAGATGACATTCAGCTTTTGAGAACACCTTCAAAGTAAAGGAAGTGTCAGTTGCAATTTAAAATATACCTTTGCTCCTGTCCTGCTAAAGAAACTTGTTTATCCAACATCCAAGTCAGCTGCACTTGCCTTCAAGTGTGTGCTTCAGTATATTCCTGCACGGAAAATCTAATATGTGACCACTGAACTGCATGGTTTACGAGAGCTCATCTACAATATGGAGAGATTTTCACTCTATTGATTTGTGGAAACAGGATTGGGTTTTTTGTCCTTCAGAATTTAATTTGTTTGGGTATTTTTTTTATGAAGGGTTATTTTTGCAGTGAGTAAAGTGGATTTCTTTTTTCTGTACATGTTTAAGGTTTCAGTTAAATTTCTAACAAAACAAATAGGAAAAATAGTAGCAAAAACAGAGTCACTCTGCAAATTTCATGTACAGACAGCTAGAGCAAGAAGGTACTTGCATCTCAGGATGTGATTCAGTCTACATCATTAATCTCTGTTCTATACCTAGAAAATATTTTTTCAAACTAGAGGAAACACTGTAATTTTTGAGCCTTTTTAATGTTTTTCTGTCTTTGAAGGAAACTAGTCAACAGTTTTGGAAAGGTAAGGGCTGGAGGAGGGAGACTGGCGCAGAGGGTGGTCGTGATTTCTGTGCTTCCTTAGGCAATCAAGCTCAAAATGGGCAGGGAAATCTGTACTAACACTGAGTTTGATAATGTATTTCAAAGCCCAACTTTATGTGGAAGTGCTTTGATGAATTTTTAAACAGTCTCAGAGAAATTCCGTAAAAACCGTTGTACTGTCTGTTACTTCAAAAAAGTAGCACTTAATTAAGGTACTTTTTCTTCAATTAGTAGTTTTTGCTTAGTTTTTTGTAAATCCAAATGCTAACTTTTCATAATTATATCCTTGTTTCAGACATGATGATTGAGCATAAGAAAATTAAAGTAGATGTTTAAAGAATATATGTATTCATATAAAGTCCACTGGGATAAAAGAAATATTGCTGTTGTTTTAAATAAATTATCGAGGCACAGGCTGAATACCTTATTTACATCATTACAGAACCTTGCCATGTCTATCTCACCTTTATGGATATGCAGAAACAAATTCCGTGCCTGAGAGACATTCTCCAGGTAGGGTGATGTGAGGATGGAAGGGAAAAATGGATATACATGGTTCTGTTGGATATATATCCCAACGGATGCTAAGGGCTAGGCAAAGGAAATCAGGAAGAAAATTGATGAGATTGCTAAAATAGAAAAAAGATGCCAAAGAGAGGTTTTTTGCAAGTGCTGGTGAGACTGTGAGAAAAGGGAAAGAAGAGAGAGTGGTTGATGTGCTACACGAAAGATTTCCTACTTTCAGATGATGACAATTCTCCCAGCATCTGTGCTGCCTATTTGAAAGGGTCTAGCATTAATTTGGACTTCTGAGCTTGTAGTATTTATTGTTAGCTTATATCTTACCTTTAACACCTGTAACTTTTCTAGTAGTCTGAAATATGTCTGTGTTGTCAAACTAACATTATATAAGCCCTGTAAACTGTGCTGATTAGACAATGCCTCTTTTTCTAGTTCAGAAGGAGGAAGAACCATTAGATTTATCCAGTGTGACTTTTTACATCTCACAGTCCATTACGTTTCATCCAGATACCCCATTTTACAGATGAAGATTGGAGTAAACAAGTAAATTAAGCCAATTAATCTGCGAGACATTACTTTGTACAACACACTGAGTAGCAGGGATCAAGATGCATTTGCTGTCAAGTATCAGCAGCAGTCAAAAAAATGGAGTGAGATATGCCTAGGTGGTATCAATGGCTGTTTGATAGATATTTCTGTTTCATTCCAGCTTCCCCTTAATCTAGGATCTCTATTAAAGAGGGTACCTGACTGGAGCTGGAGGTGTTGTTATTTTTTTGTTATCAACTAGGATTTCTTGAAACAATAACGGATGTCTCTAAAGGCAAGAGTTGTGATAATTCTTTGAATCTTTTTACTGGTCATATGACTTGGAGTCTGTTCTCGTCCCTTCCATTTGTAAATAGAGAATTTTTAAAATTTATTTTAAGTGGTTCTGTACCATTTTATTGTAAATCTCTTCTTCCTTAGGTCTTTAAAACAATTGAAATTGGTGTTTTCCTTGTGTTTACTTGAGTCACATTGTGTTATAGCACTTAGATGGATTCTCTTTTTTCTCAACTTCTTATTCTTTCAGTTTCCCTGACAACCCTCAAAGACCTAACCTGTGGTAAGGGATTTTCTGAGCTTAGTTTTGAGATATTGCTCTTAGAGAAAAAAAGCAAACTCTCCCAGAAGAAAAAATAAGAAGGCTAAAAATGAATGCAAAATGCATTTTAAACCTTTCCTAAATGATTGCAGGCACTATCAGTTGTAGTGCCAATGCCAGTGCAGTATGTGACTATACACTGTAATCACAAGGAAGATTATCTGGAGAAAGGAAATGTGGCCTCAAGCTGCAGGTTTACATTAAAATCTACATTTGATCCAGGTTTACTGGCAGTAAGAAGGCAGACCTTTAGTTCAGTTCTGTCTTTAAGACTTGAAATTTCATGAGTTATTCTTCCTAATGGTCAAATAGAAATTAGAACATGCTTGTTGTTTCTGAGTAGAAGAATTAACTTGTTTTCAGCAGAGGTAAGCAAGCTGAGCAAAAACAGGAAATGTCAAACCATTTAGTTTAGGAGAAATTTAACTTGCCATTTCTGCTGCTTTGTGAATGCTCATAGCTTGAGATGGTCTAATTCACAGGTTACACCAACCTCACACCTCCACGTGCCGATTTTGGATCTAGGGAGAAAGGGAATGATGTGATAATTCAATCCACCTCTGTGGCATTGTATGCTTCATATCTCAGGAACTACCTACGGTGAACAGTGGTAACCTTAGTAAATAGCTGGTATTGAGCCATTTCCCTGATGCCTTATTGGGCTACCTAAAAGCAGAGCCTAGACAAAACTGTGAGAAGAAAAGCAGTTATATTTATTGAAGGGCCTTCAGGTGCATCAGGGCAGTCAAAGCCCCCAGGGGCTACACCCAAAATGGACAACAGTCACGAATTTTTCACACTTTTATAAGTTTGGTCCATTTGCATATCGGGGGTTTATCCTCCAGTTACAGCTTCAGGTAATGAAGTCATTACCCCACGTTTGCTCCCCTAGCTCACTGCTGTTTACATTTCTTGGGGCCTGGGACAGTCAGGTGTCCTTGAGTTTCAGACCTAGAGAGGAATTGTTTTGTCTGACCACAACGGGAGAGCAGTAGCTAACAGTCTATATGGAGTTTAGAATTATACACTGAAGAATTACAGGACATGAAAAACATAAAAGCTAAAATCCTAGGGCATCATCCCTGTGCCAGAACAGTCATTTATTTATTTGACCATCTTTTTTTCACTGGTTCACTAGTAGGATGTTCTTAGTTTGTGACATATTGAATGAAATTTGGAAATGAAAAACTTTTTTAAACTACCTTAGGTTCATCACTTTAATTTTTCAAGACTTTAAAGTACTCAGTACTAAAGACAACTGACAGATAGCTCTACATTTTATCAGAAAAAGACCATCACACTATGAGGAGATGTTTAAGTGCATATTTTTTATGTTAAAAATAAGTCCAATTATCATTCTTTGTATCACTTTACAGAAGGCACTTTACAGAAAACTAATTTGTGAAAACAGAGAAAAGTATGTCCATCAAGGAATATATTTTAAAAATCAATATAGCAAGTAGATGTGTATAACTTCACTGCATCTATTCTCTTTTGCCGTATGTTTTTATGTCCCCATTCTGTCAGTCTGCGGTTTTAAACAAACAGTTCCAAATGCCACTGATATTTTTGCTTAAAAGACAAAATCTGTAACCCTTCAGAGATTATATGAATAGCTGCAGCACTTTGCTATATGTGGTATTTCAGCATTTTCCTTAGGTGCACAGTCTAGGAGCACTAAATCTGTAACCGTTAACCTTTCTTTTCTTACTAAAAGGCTTTGTTAAATTAAATGATGCATTATTAATAAGCATTCTTGAAAATGGAGCCTAGGAAAGTTAATGCCCTATTACAAAGAATAAGCTGCACTGAATTTCTCTGTCTACCTGTTCTGGTACTACAGTGCTTCCCTGTTTATTTTTCACATGGCTGATTATTTTAGCCTAATTTTTTGCGGTCTGTTTGCTTATTCCTTTGCAAATATGCACATGTAGGCAAAGGAATTCAAGGCCAGGTTGGATGGAGCCCTGAGTAACCTGGTTTATTTTTATTTCATAAACATATCCAGTAGGTATCTTTAGTTTTCAATTCAACCATTAGAGCACAATAATCAAGAAAGACTATCATATCCAAAGATACTTTTCCAATCCTCTTTATTTTGGGAGTGGGGAGTGTATTTTGAGGAAGGAATGTTGTGTAAACTTTTCATGTTCTTCAGTATTACCTGAATCTTTAAAGCCACTGCTGGAGCTTTGTGGTGCCAAGCCAGAGGGATCTTTGGCTATTTTAAATAATTTTCTCAAAGTTTGGACACAAGTGATTTACCATCAAATCAGTGCATTAACATGACAGTGATGAGAGAATGTCATATGTGTAAATCTGTTGTGAGTTTTGCATTTAATTTCTTCTTTTTATGTTACAAAAACATTGGCATGCATGACTTCAGGTTAGTTTCATTCCAAAGAGGAATAATGTCTCTCTAGTAAGCTGGTAATGAAAGGAGAACTTGTTGGAACAGTAGCAATTTAGGGAGGCTCATGGGAATTTATTTTGTATTTTGTAGATCTATCTGGGCAAATAAAGTAATTGCTCACCATGGCAAATGTCTCCTGAATTCCGCGGCTCTCAAGAGCTACCAGTTTTTCATCTCAGATGGGTAACTGTCCTGAGTTTTGACAAGTCTGCTTACCTGGACTTTAACTTATGTGTTCAATTCTCATTTTCCAGAATATATATTGTGTAATATATACCATAGCTTGCATCTTATGGACTTGCTCAATGGCCATTGCACATAAACAGGAGATCCAAGATATTGTGAGATAAAGCAGCATACTGATGCTTTTGGGGAGATAGAGATGAAAAGCATTTTAAAAATATCCTAAAAAAGAAAGTAGAAAAAAAAAAGGGAAACGTTGTTTGCAAGGCTTTTGTTGTGTTAAACAGCACAAAGCTTGTGTTTGAAAAACCCACATATGCTTGGATAGCATTGAGATTGTCCTTGTGCATGGATTTTTGAAATGGTACCAAAGCAAATGTTACAAAGCTAAAACATGATAAAAAATTTTTTTTCTCTTTAACTGTTCAGTGGAAACCTAATATATCTTGCTGTACTCCTTGACTCTTTTCTCTAATATAAAGTTCTGAATCCACATTATGCAGATTATCTTCCAGAAACAGACGTAGAGCAGTGCTTAGTGGTAAAATGGATGATGTGGTGATTTAACCTTCTCTTTAGAGCTGTGGCTGGAGGTAATGGAAAATCCAGGTGAGTGGGTGCGGCGGGGGGCTAACGGTGCCAGAAAAGCTGGAGCAGATTCACTGGAAGTTTTGTAGGCACTCCAAAACCACTGCTGTGTTCTAGACAGTGGCTTTGTTGACTGCCTAGCGGTGAGTGTGATTGGAGGCATTAGTCTTCAGTAGGTCACTAAATAACTCCATTTCTCGGGGCAAGCTGTTAGGAATCTGTCTCTGTACTAAAGTTTGTATTTTAAATCAGCCTACTTACTGGTGTCCAGGATGATACATTTCTCATTTCTAAATAAGACTTGTCACATGTTCGTGTCATGTCTAGCAGCAGTAAGAGGTATTATCCATAAGCAAACACCAAGGAACAGACTGGTGCACTTGTATTAGGCTCTAGTTTAGAAATTTTTTTTTTCCACATCAAGAACTCCAGAGTTGAAGAGAAATTTTCTGTTTTGGCCAGAAGACATTGTTTCATTTCAAACAAACAAGCAAATCTTGGCACAACTGCAGCCATTCATTTTTTAAGGCAGAATTTCAGATCAAAACAAGGGAAGGTATCATGCCAGATTCCCTTACCCCACAAAACTTACAGTAGGCTGGGGACTAATGCTAATGTTCCCCGAGAGTTGGATATTCCAGTACAAAAGCCGGCCTCTTCCTATTCTAAACAAGAATTTAAGTCCTTAAACCTCCCTTTTCTGAGTACTCTAAACAAAATTATCTCAGTTTTGAGAATATAAGTGGTCATAGGCTTAACAGCTTTTAAAAGTCTCAACTTGGCTTTACTGTAACATCTCAGATGTTTGTGTAAGGCAGGAAAGCTGTTTATCTTCCCATCTCATCATGAGTGTCCCTGCATTATATCTAGCAGCATTTTACTCTAGATGTCCAGCTGTGTAAATTTGCTTGAAAGAAAAAACTTCATATTTAATGCTTCCACATTGAGCTTTTGAAAAGTAAATGACATGATTGTGTAGCACTAATCTTTTCAACCTCTATCAATCAATTCCTTTGATTAAATGACAAATAATTTTCTTTTCTAAGCTATACATAGAACTTCCATTTTGTATTTCCATATTTTCTTTTGAAATCCTTTGGTGCAATGATTAAAGACCTGCTTTTGAGTGTTTTTGATGCCTTTTGACAACTTTTTCCTATTTCCTGTAGCTGTGTTATGCAGTGAACTCTGTCAAGGATAAATATTTGGTTAGAATAATAGTGGATTTTCTATATATTATTCTTTACACGGTATAAAATACATAAGCAATTTACAGAAATCTTGAGGGGCAATGCCATTTACAATTCCATAAAACATGTTGCTCAGGTGAGAATCGTCCCAGAAGCTTTCATTTGCCATACTAAATAAAATTTAAAAGAGTTGTTAGGCAAGATTTTCCAACTTAAAAAGCTCAGCAGAAATGGAAAGTGAGTAGTTAAAAGGGAGCAAACCTCTCTGGAGAGGCTGTCCAAACAGCAAGGGGATGAGTGGTTCCTCTCAAGGAGGAGCCTCAATATCATCGAATATTTTGGGTTGAAAAAGACATGTAAGGATCATCTAGTCCAGCCCTCACTGCTCCTTTATCTCTTGGCTGTTCTCAGACTTACTGCTCCAAGGTAAGAAGACCGAAAAATAAATCAAAGCATTGAAACCCAATAGTGATGTTTTTCTATTTAGAGGGGAAAAAGGGCTTCTGTGCATAGGAAAAGGCCAGGAACATAAAGCACTAGCCACGTACGCATGAAAGACACAAATGAAATGCTCTGCCGTATCCTCCCCCTACCGAAGAAATATGCAGGCATGGTTTTGAATGACAGAGGAAACTCCATGACTATGAATCAGAAACTTGTGGCCTATTGCACTGCAGTGGTTCCATAGAAATATATTTTATATTGAGGTGGCCCAGAATTCCCAACTGCAGCTGAAAAACACTGGTCTAGTTTGTGAAAATGCTTTTGC
>VYZQ01057578.1:0-31595 GCA_013400655.1 Mystacornis crossleyi | reverse complement strand
AAATTATACATTATATAATTATAATATTGTATATAACATTAACATATAATATATTATATAAAATATAATCATATAAGAGTATATGAAAAAGTGAAAAGTACGAACTTCGGGGAGAAATAAGAGCTTTAAAACCCCAAGATGTAAGAGCACTGAAGATGTCAATACATCAAATACTTTTCTATCCATGGTTAGGCAGACCGTGTGTTCTGACTGGGTTAGACATAAAGCAGGACATTAATGATCACAAACAGAACAGTGGCACAATTACTTACTAATGATAAATCATTAATTAGATTCTACAAGAGGTTTAGTAACACTTCCAAACCACATCAGCTTCAGCCAGGTAGAACACAGCAATGTGAGCCACCAGAATCCAGCAGATCCAGGCTGGAGGCACAGGAACGTTGAAAGGAACAGGAATTTTTTAAATCCTAAAGATTTGCTGGGAGATCTATGCCAAATTAAAAGCAAGCGAGCCAGACAGACAAAAACCCAACTAAAAAACTCAACTGGATAAACAAAGTGGACGTGGTGCTTTACAAAGTTTATGAGAAGAGATGTCCAAGAGAAAAAACAACTTTGAAGGAGGATGCTGATCATTCTTTGCTCCCTCAGTGCCCCTCCAGCAGCTCATTTTCTCTCAGAACCAAAATCATCCCAGCAAAGAATGTTTAAAAGACGCAGAGAGGCAAAAGAATGGAAAACCAGGATCTCATCACTGAAGGGGAATAAACGGAATTTCTTCTTTTTCTTGTAGTTCAGTTTAAGAACCCTTGGTTCTCCTGAGGAGATCCTTGGTTTTCCTGCAGACACCGTGGTGGACATTCAAACATTCAAACATTCAAACATTCAAACACGGAAAAAACAAAATCCTCCTTTTTTTCCACTTGGAAATACATGTGTAAATCTGAAATGGCACAGACCTGTCTGCTGCCACTTCCAAATGGGCAATCCAGGCTCTGTTTTATTATTTCCCAAAGGTTTTGATGCGGGAAGAAGTCTGAGAATCAGTGAGCCCTCAAACCAGTCCAGGCTACACTTCTTAGTGGGACTAATTCAGTCATAGTCTGCTCTTCCATTTTGAAATTCCAGCCAATAAAATGGTTCAATAAAGTTTAAATGAAGTTTTAATAGAAGTTTGAGAAGTTAAAATGACGTTCTGTTGACTGTTTCCTGAAAATTCCGAGCGCCATTGTTCAGGCTGGTCATATATGTATATTTACACATATATTTCCTTTTTTTTTTTTTTTGGCAGTTTCAGACAATAACAGCTCAAATTTTATGGGTTTTGGGTGGAAAAGGTGAGTTTTCACATTATGTGAGCGCACTGGAAACTCCCATTAAAAGCCCTGGAAGCTCCAAAACCATCACAAAGGGCAGAACAACATTTCAAAGCTTCACGTGGTGCTGCAGAACTGCAAGATAACGATGCAAGCAAGAGACAGATGCACAACAGTGGCATTAACGACACTTAATTAAACTTCTCTTACATGACTACTTAGCATATTTGCTTTCTTAAAGGTTCTCATCCAGGGGGTGTCATAGGAAGCAGCTCCATGGCCTCTCATGTGTTGTTTGAGGTACTCTGCCTACAACCAGCAGCAAGAAAGCAACGTCAGAAAGGCAAAAAACCAGCATTCAAACACGAAGAGGGGACAAAGAACCAAGAGGGATTGAGGTCCTGGCACAAGATTCTTTTAAAGACAGAAAGTAGGAAGAAAGTGGCTGAAAGAAGCTGAGTGTCCGTTCGAAGGATGGAAAATAAGAGTCAGGTAAAGGCTGGTTCTGGTACAGCCAGTGCCCAGAAGAGCTAAAAAAGAACAGGGCAAACACTTCAGCTTCACTATTCACATCACAACATCATCTTATCAGGATTTTATACCTCCATTAATGACATTTAGTAAATCAGCAGTAAAGTGTAACAAAGAAATACCTTGTACTGGTATTTCATTTTTATTTTCACTCCTTCCCTTCCTTTCCCTTTTCCCCTCATCTGGAAATAATTTCAGTTATTACAGTGACATCGCTCTGTAAGTTAATTTGATGTCTCATTTCTCTCCTTGCTTTGAGTTTCCCCAACTTTTCATTTTGCCCTTACCTGGCTGGTCAGTTTGGACACCTCCTTGGCCAGCTCAATGTCTGGACGTCCCAGCATGGTCACACCCACGCCTGCTGCTCCACGCTTCTTATATTCAATCTAATGAAAGAAAGGAATCCTTCAGGAGTGATGGAATCCCCTTTTAATTATTCTGCTGGATTTTGTAGTGAGATCAATGCTAAAGGATTGTACAGAAGATTTAAAAACACTCACATTGCTGATTAACTTGGCAGCCTGAGTTGCTTTCTTAATATCTGGCCGATCTGCTATAGGTGTGTAGTGGAGCTTGGACTTGGCATCCTTCTTGTACTCAATCTAATCCGTGGGGAAAGACAGAGGGAAGGAAATTAATGAGGTTTATTCACAGGGAATTCACCAATAAAGGACACAGCAACGTGGCTGAGAAAGTGCATGGGTTTATTTTGGAAATGAATTCACAAGGAGTTGATCTGGGAATCTGGTTTTGCAAGCTGTCTGCAAGGGAAGAAATCAATATGGGAAATTCTGTCTGTGCCTGAAGGGATGAAAAAAATTATTAGATGTGATCTGCACCAAATTACTTGAAATCCTACCACGGGATTGAAGTACAAATCCTTTATTTCAGTGCAGTTTTGTATTTGTAAATACTCGTACCTTTATCTTTCAAAATTACACCTGAGCATGGAGGCTGGGAGGAAATTCAGAAATCCATAAACTTGGGTTTTTCCAGCTGAATTTGCTTACGTAACCCACGAAATTATTGGAAAAAGAAGGCAAACTTACTGTACTCTGGTTTTTCGCAACTTCCATGGCGTGCTTCACCTCAGGAGGCTCCAGCATGACAGAATAATTGGATTTGCCTTTCTCCTTCACAAACTTCTTCTTGTAGTTTGTCTGTCAAGAGCAGAACAGGTGAATTTTTAATGTCACACAGAGCGAAACGCTACAGAAACTTGGGGAAAAAAACCTCCCCGAGACTGCTGTAGATGGATAAAGAGGAATCACCTCATCCCCAAAACTGGCTGCAGCTTTTGGAGCTTAGCTCAGCAAAGCTGATCTTGGGAGGTGCTGAGCTGGGTCTGAACTCACCTCGCTGACGTTCTTGGTCACCTCCTTCACGTGGACCGTGTCCCTGGTCGCGGGCAGTGTCGTGAAGGAGCCGTGGGGCAGCTGCTTCTTGCTCTGCTCTTTGTACTTGTTCTGCAAGCCCAGGGCAAAACCAGGTCAACCCCAGCAGTTCCCGGGTGGAATGGAAGTAAATTAATGGCTAATTGCTGACGTTTTACCTCAGACACCAGGGAGCTGACGTTCTTGGCCAGCAGGATCTGAGGGGTGTCTGGAACAACGCGGTAGCTCCCGCGGGCTTTGTTGTGCTTCTCTTTGTATTTTATCTGTCAGGAAGGAAAGGTCGGCGTTTAAATCATGTGCATTTTGTCTTCTGGCAGATTAAAGAGTAATTATTACAGTGGTGTCTGCTGGTTAGTGCAAAATTTTGCAAAAAATTCCACAGTTTGACGTTTTACTGCCTAGCCCATACATTCCTATGGCTCTCACTTGGAGTGTTTTTAATATACTCAATATTAACATATTGTTAGTAATTATTAAAGATATTTTGTGCTATTATTAAAGATACTTCGTGTTAATATTAAAGATATTTTTGTTATGCTCAATTTACACCTGCAGCTTTTTTTTGGTTGTTTTCTCCAGACATTTCCATTTCAGTACCAGGAATGCAGGGATGCACCTGGGTGTAAGGGCTAGGAGTGTTCAGGCAATATTAACTTTGCATATTAATTTAATCCACGAACTAGGCCTGTCGCATTTACAAGACCAAATGCACTCAAATTTATTCAGTCAATTTGTTAATTAAATAAATCAATTCAAATAATGAAGTGAGGCTGAGAACAACTGTTCAAAGTTTTGTCGTTAATCCAATTATATTTCCAGTGTAACAGTTAAGGAGTGAGTAAAGTGGTAGTAGCAAACTTGGAGAGGAAAGGTGAGTGCAGTACTTACATCACTGGCCAGGATGGCATTATTTAGGGCCAACACTGTGTTTTTATCATCCGTGACAGAGAGTTTGCACCCCTTGAGGAATTCCCGGTCCAGTTTGTACTCGTACTGCAGGAAGAGTAAATTAAAGAGTCTCAGAGCTTCTCCAGTTTTTTAAAAATTCCAAACAGGGGAGACGAGAAAAGGGAATATTCAGTGTATTCTGGTTTTCTTACATCACTCTGCTGCAGAGAGGACTTGGCTGCTTGGACAAAGTCAGGCCTGTCAGCGATCAGGTGCCAGTGGGCCTTGGCTGCTTCGTATTTCTTCTTATAATCCAGCTGTTGACAGGGAAAAACCAAAGGGAAAGAGTTCATCGGAAGTTGGGTACCTTGCACACAACATCGGCCAATTCCCTTTTGGTCTGGGAGAAGAGGGAAGAAAATGCATCTGCACCAGACCAGGGCTTTCCTCTGGGCCAGGCAGCGTCCATCCACTGCAGCTTTTCCACTGCTGGGTGGAGACAGGAATAGGAAGGTGGAGAAAGGAATAAGAAGGTGGAGACAGGAAATGGAAGGTGGAGAAGGGAATAGGAAGGTGGAGAAAGGAATAAGAAAAACTGAAACATCGGGAAGTCAAGGCCAGAATATCATGGGACTTATGATTGTCCTTTATACAGTGCCGGTGGAGCTATGCTTGGNAGACAGGAAATGGAAGGTGGAGACGGGAATAGGAAGATGAAGGAAGGGAATAGGAAGGTGGAGAAAGGAAGATGGAGACAGGAATAGGGAAGTGGAGACAGGAATAGGAAGGTGGAGACAGGAATAGGGAGGTGGAGACAGGAATAGGGAGGTGGAGAAAGGAATAAGAAGGTGGAGACAGGAAATGGAAGGTGGAGACGGGAATAGGAAGGTGGAGAAAGGAATAAGAAGGTGGAGAAAGGAATAAGAAAGTGGAGAAGGGAATAGGAAGGTGGAGAAAGGAATAAGAAGGTGGAGACAGGAAATGGAAGGTGGAGACGGGAATAGGAAGATGAAGAAAGGAATAAGAAGGTGGAGAAAGGAATAAGAAGGTGGAGAAGGGAATAGGAAGGTGGAGAAAGGAATATGGAGAAAGGAACAGGGAGGTGGAGACAGGAATAGGAAGGTGGAGAAGGGAATAGGGAGGTGGAGACAGAAATAGGAAGGTGGAGACAGGAAGGTGGAGAAGGGAATAGGAAGATGGAGACAGGAATAGGAAGGTGGAGAAAGGAATAGGGAGGTGGAGACGGGAATAGGGAGGTGGAGACGGGAATAGGGAGGTGGAGAAGGGAATAGGAAGGTGGAGACGGGAACAGGAAGATGGAGACAGGAACAGGAAGGTGGAGACAGGAATAGGAAGGTGGAGTCGGGAATAGGGAGGTGGAGTCGGGATTAGGGAGGTGGAGTCGGGATTAGGGAGGTGGAGACAGGAATAAGAAGGTGGAGAAGGGAATAGGAAGGACTGAAATGATGTCCTGACTTTGGAGAAGGGGAGAACTTTCAGATCCTTCCTACTGAAATGGCACCAATAACAGAAAATACAGGGAAGTTTTCCATGAAGCTTTGCTTTGTCTCCAAGAGCATCAGCCCAGGGAATTCCTGGGCCAGCTGTGTCTGTGCCAGGAAAAGAGGACAACGGGAAGAACAGGATGTGTGACAGACAAGGACCTCAAGGACAACGTGCCCGAGTGAGCACTTCAGTATGAAATAAATTAAAACACATTTCATCGCAGCAGCGTAAGGATTAGAAACGCTGTCCAAAAAATCCAGTGGAACTGGAAATAATTCCTTGTGGCTTCCACTGCCAGTTCCCAAGACCCTCCAGGATAAAATGAAAACGTGAACAGGACAGAACTCACGTTGCTGTTCAGTTTGTAGGCGTGCCTGGGAGTTTTAATGTGAACTGAATCTGCCACGACGTTGCAGCGGGATTTACTCCTCTCATACATTTCTTTGTATTTCAGCTAAAGAAAGACAAAGAGGTAAAAATGTTTACAAAGATCAGATCAGCGGCCACAAGGAAAGCATCCAAATAGGAAAAACTTCATTAAAATTGCTCCTGTCTGGATAAAATCTTAACAGGAGAAAATGACTGGAGGTGGCACTCAGGGCTCTGGGCTGGGGACGAGGTGGGGATTGGGCACAGGTTGGATTTGTTGGTCTTGGTTGGTCTTTTCCAACCTAAAGAATTCTGAGATTCCCTGAAAAATAAATTCTATTAATGCAGCTTGATATCAAGCACCTGCCTGGAGGAGGGTCCTCTCCAGCAGCACCTCTCTTTTAATAGAAAATGTGGCAGGTTTAACTCACCACCAGGCACAGACTAAGGTTAAACAAAATCCATTCATGAGCAGGAATTCTGCCTGTTCCTAGATTTTTGCAGCTAAAAGAAATCTTTGAAAGAAACTTATTTTCTGATATTTTCCGAGTTTCTTACGCTAACTGAAAACTCCTTCAGAGACTCTCAGCATTCAATCTGGAACTTAAAAAATGTCCTTCAAGTCACAGCTCTTTCTCTCAATGATCCACTTCAGTATCTGGATGAAACGGTTATTTTTAATTACTGGATTTACTAATTATGTAGAAATCCATGGAGCATCTGAATGACATTCAGGCTACTTATTCTGACAGTACTACACTGACTTTAGGAAGTGACAGTATCCTCATTTCATTTATGGATATCTAAGGAACAACCATACAAAGGACAGAGAGAAAGGGTGGGAGAAGGAATTAGGACCAGGACTCCTAAATCCTGTATTATTTTATCCACATTCTCTTCCTTTCTCTCTCCTTTTTAGTCTTCTATTGCCCCATAATCAAAACACATTTATTTTAGATCAGAATATTTACCTTACCTATTCCCAATATCTATATAAGAAATTAATAAACACAGCAATCCATGAAATATTTTATTCAAGCCTCAAAAAAAAAAAAAAAAAAAGCCACTAGAGGAAGAAAACCCGGAAAAAACCTCTCCAAATTAATGATTTAGAGACCAGTTCCAGCTCATGGCTTTTATTTCTAGTGAGGGGTGTTTCGCTCCAGCAAAAGAAAATGTTCCAAGAGCTCCAGAAGAAAATTATATGACAAACTTCCTGAAAAACTGTTGGTTTTGAAAAAGCACTAAATGCAGATATCATTTGCCAGGCCAGTAAGGTCTAAGAAGGTGAGGATTTTCACTGACAGTGTTACATAGGAGTTACGAGCATTGGCCATCAAGTGAAAAAGTGAATTTTGTGTGGTTTTGATGCCAGAGAGGATTTACTCACATCGCTGATCCTGTCCTTGACCTTGCGCACGTGCAGCAGCATCGGCGTGTCCTGGATGGTGGTGTAGCCCTTGGGCTTGGCTTTGTTGTATTCCAGCTTGTAAATAATCTGAGGGGACAAATTTGGGGTTGGATTATTTCTTGGAGTCCTGGGTGTCAGCTGGGAATTCCCTGGGGGTGGTTACCCCACTCCAGAGGATCCACACTTACGTCGCTGATCTGTTTGTTGACCTTTGAGGTCCGTAAATATTCTGGAGTGTCCAGAACTGTGGTGTATTTGTCTTTCTTCTTCTCATAGTCCTTCTTGTACTGAATCTGGCCATGGGGAAAGGCTCCGAGTTAATCACACAGAGCAGGACAAAACCTCTTGCAGAGGTGGGATTATATCCACGGGTAAAATTGCAAAACCCTCCCACAAAGCCCAAGGAAGCAGAACATGCACCACGAGCTGAATTGCCAACTCCTGCCTTGCTTAGAGGCTGCCTCTCTGTTTGTCTGATTAATTTTATGGTTATTTCAAGCCAAAATCTCCAAGATTGAGCTAAAAAAATCAATCTTGGCAGAGCAGTGACTTTTAAATTTCCTAATGGACAATATCTCATTTTTAAACATTCATCACATTCAGTTGAAATTTGGACTTGGTGATCTTGGAGGTCTTTTCCGACCTTGATGATTCCGTGACCAGAATGAAGAGAAATGCAAATCATCTTGCATAACAGAAGATAAACACATTCCCAAATATATCCCAGTGCCAGGATATTTTGAAGGCTTTGGCAGCAGGATTTGTGCTTGGTAATGATTTTCTTAAAGATCACCTTGCCCCGCTCAGGTTTCTAAATCTGTTTTCACAGAGTTCAGTGAGAACAGGCCGTTCACCAAGAATGGGAATTCACTGTAGGCAGCCTGAAGGCAGCTGGAAGAGGTTAGAACATGTTTTTTAAAACAGAATTTTCATGCTCTACCCTTTCCCAGAAAATAAAACCGTGCATTTGAAATGGGACTGCGACAGACAAAATATGAAAAATGATAAACAAATAATCAATGATAACACGAAGGGAGCTCGGGGGGGACATGCAGCTCAGACATTTCTTTTTTGACTTCAAACATACTCCAAGTTACCTCCAAGGAGATTTTTCTGAGAGAATAGAAATCCACAGAAAAACAGAACAAAACTGGCTGAAAGGCCTTCAGTAATTTATTACTGAAGACTGGCACTACTGGCACAGGCAATAACAAAGAATCAGAATTCCCTCTCACAGAATTGTTTTCTAGGATGGCATTTCCAGTCTATGGCCGTTCCTGATGAGGAATCCTTTTTCCCACTGCAAAGGGTGAGGTTACTGCCAGCAGCTGTGATTTCGGAGCAGAAATAACTGTTCTGTGCCTGACACCACTGGGGGCAGAGGGGGAGGTAAATGTTGGGATCTCCTTCTCAAATCCACCACGTTCATCCTGAATTAAGGAACTGGGGTCGTGGAAAGGTGGCCAGGCCAAGGAATGGTGTCAGAATGAGACCTGGGTTAGGGAACTACCAGGAAGAGCTAACATCCAATATCTGAAAGGTATGGAAAACTGCTTTTTGTATACAAATATGTGAAATACATACCAATTATTTATAAGGAAAGGAGAGAACAGGGACAAGCTCAGTCTGAGCTGAGCGACGCCCACGTGGCAGCAAATACAGTTTCAGATATTCCGTTTAATTTTATGCCAGCCAGCATTAAGCACGGGGGGAGGAAGCTCTGGGCTCTGAAATCCATGGAATTCTGGCGAGCAGTGAATATGCCAAGTCCAAGCAGCTACAGTGGGTCTCTAAGGTGTCCCAGAGCAGCAGCTCTGCAGATTACCTGGCTCCACAGGTATGTGTTGTAGAGGGCTGTCAGCATGTCTGGCCTCAGAATTTCGTTGCATCCGTGCTGCAGGAGCATCTTGGCAACGGATTTATAGCTTTTCTGTCCATGCAAACGGCAACCGAGGACAAGAGAGACCCATGAACAACATGAACAACGACACAGCTCTAGATCCCAGGCACTTGGAGAGTGGAGAGATTTAGGCAAGGTACTGTATGTATTCATCCACATGTGCATACAATTGACATCTGAATAATTGTCAGAGTAAATGTGAAAAAGGGTTTGCCTGTTCTGGCATCGGGGAAATGATGAATTTTTGTGGGGGCGGTGGGGGGAGATGAGAGTTAATTAGAGATTAGGGCAAATACGTCCCTGAGGATTGGAAAAGAGAGGCGACAAAAAAAGAAACGCTGGATTCTGCGTTGTTAAAATCCTCCCCAGCGGCTCCAAGAGGCATCGGAGCCCCGATGTCCAGTGATGCACAGCAATGGAAGTACATACAGGACGGGTGCACAGAGCAGCTCACACAAAAAGGGGCCCCTTTTTGGGTGGCAGGATGGAGGGCGAGTGAAGAAAGACGAAAATCACAGGGCCGTGAGAGTGCTGGCGGTGAGGAGGTGGCACACAGGGGTTGCCCAGAGCTGCTGGGCTGCTCCGGGGGCTCCCACGGTACCTGGCTGCTCAGAGTGCTGCCCCACTTGGCCAGCAGATTCCTGGGCTCATCCACAATAAGGCTGTACCTAGCTTTGAGCTTCTCATAGGCAGCTTTATATAATTTCTGCTCAGAGCAGCGTAACACAGCGTAAGGAGAGAGAGTTAGGATACAGAGAATTCACTGTTGGCACCTCTTTACAGGCTGGGGTTGAAGTTCACGTTCAGGAGGAGGAAAATGCTTAATTTTTTTGGAAAATAAGAAGATTTAAAAGAAAAAAAAAGCAACAAAAACCAAAACCCAAAACAAAACCAAAAAACAAACCAAAACAAAAAAACCCCAAAAAAACAAAACCAAAAAACCAAACCAAAACAAAAAAAAACCAAAAAACAAAACCAAAAAACCCAAAAAAACAAAACAAAAAAACCCCCAAAACCAAAAAACCCCAAAAAACAAAAAAAACCCCAAAACCAAAAAACCCCAAAAAAAACAAAACAAAAAAACCCAAACCCCAACCAAACAAAAACAAAAACAAATTAAAAAAAACCAAACCCCCCCAAAAACAAACAAAAAAATCCAAAAAGACCAACCAAAAAAACCCTCAAAAAACAAACAAACAAAAAAAAAAACCCCAACAAAAAACTACCCGAAAAAACAACAACAATAAAAAGAGAACATTTCCAAATGGTAAATGCATTTCTAAACTGCCTCTGGAAGGCCTACAATTTAAGGATGTCTACATTCCATCCCTTCAATAAGCAAATTTATGGCTGATTTTCTTCACGAAAAGTAACTGCAGAGGCAACTCTGTATTGCAGATTCCTGATCTGAGTCCAAAGAGAACACAACGAGATATTATTTAAAAACATCACTTACATAACAGAAGATATTTAGGCGAGTTGATTTCAGTGTATGGAACCCCCACCGATAAAATTTTACCCATTTATCTTGCTGATATTAAATTTTTCCTTATTTGCTCTACGAACAACAAAAAGACTGAACAATCTTCCTAAAAATTCTGGTATTTGTTGGGAGCTTTTCTCCCCTAGAACAGGTAATACAGTAATGAACATACTGACAGGAAATGGTGTGACATAATGGCTGGGGAAATAGAAAGAAATACCAAGATATAAATCTAACTATCTGCTTCTTGGATGGAAAGCAGCCGAGTTTGATGGGCTATTCCAGCTCTGAGGTGAGGAGAATCACCCTGGGCATGGTGTTTTCCACGGAATTTGTGCTGGGGGTGTACAACAGTAATGCTACAATGGTGGTTTGATTTTTAAACCCAGAGGTGTTCATTAACCCCCTTCACTGTTAGGTTGTGGCAACTGTTTCAATTTTCAGGAGGAAAGTAAGAAAAAGTTGAGCAGTGGAGTGGGAGAATTGCAGGCAAAGTCCCTGAAATGAAAGGAGCTGTGGTAACTTCAGACAGAAAAGTGTTTTCCTGACACCAGCAAAGGTTTTGCCAACGTTTTGGGAAAGCAGTTGGAATCCTCTCGACGCCTTTTCTCGGGTGGGAACCAACACTCAGTGTAACCCCACCAGCAGCACTGGTTCAGTCACACAGGAAAAGCTCCTTTGCCATGAAAAATTAATGAGCAGGAGTGGGTACTTCACTTTCTTGGCTCTGCAAACCTGCTCTGTCCTAATTCTCCTTGTCTGTCATGACTTTAGTCTGATCTTAAGGCATCTTTGAGCCTGAATATAAGGAAGGACAACCTTTGACTCCCCATTTACCCCCAGACTGACCACTGAAGCCGGAGACTGCAGAAATCTTTACTTACCCCATCCATCAGCTGAGTGGCATATTTAAAATGCTCGTTGATTGGAGAGTCAGCCACGTACTTGAATTGGGACTTGGTCTTCTCAAAATTCTCCTTGTACTTACACTGCAGCAAAAGGAAACCAAACACACCAAACCCAGCCCGTGTCAGTCCAAAGAAGGGAAAGGCAATGAAAATGTGATTTTAGAGAGAAACTGTGGCAAAATCGTGGTGGAATTATTGCATTTGTGGGTTTAACTTTTCTACCAACAAGGAATTGTTGGAAATGGACAGCAAATGGCCCAAACCAGTCAGCAACAATTCAGAGTTTCACTCACCCCACTGTAGAGCACTTTATTCTTCTCTGCCAGGACAAAACTTGGAGTATCCCACACGTAACAGCCAGTGCCTTTGAGCCATGCCAGGTCTTCCTTGTATTTAACCTTTGGAAAAAAAGCAAAAAAAGACTCAGTTTTAAGCAGATAATCAGTGCTGAAATGCACCTCAGCACAAGGTGTGGCAAGCAGAGTTACACCCATTATAAAATAAATCAGTTTTTTGTGATGGGCTCAGTTTATTCACACACCCCATCTATCATCAGCTATTGGAGCTCCTGTGTGAATTAAAAATAATCTCGTACAGTTAAGGGGTTGTTGTGTATGTACAGAAATGTACAATTAAAGGTTGCTACGGGGTTAAACAAACCTAAGCAAATACAACTGAAATTAATTAAGATCGTCTGTAAATTTGACAAGGGCGGGGGGGTGTGCTGCAGTTTCAGCCATCAGATTCTCTCTGTCAGTCCCCAGATCTGGCAGGGCAGAGGGTAAATCTGAAAAATGTCACCTCCTTCCCCTTTGCTGAGAAACAAGGCTTGGGTTTCATTGTGGAAACCACTTCTACCTCTCTGCCTGTGCCACGCAGGAGCTGTCTGAACTCACATCACTGATGGCATCCGTGACCAGGCGGTGGTGGAAGTGCTCAGGACGGTCCGGGATGGATCTCCAGATTCCCAGCTGGCTCATGTAATTTTCCTTATATTTGACCTACAGAGAAAATGGAAGACTCAAACAATTGAAGAAACACTCCAGACCAGACCAAAGTTCCATTTTTTTTCCCCCGAAACATCAGAACTAAAAGAGATCTCCAGATTCCCAGCTGGCTCATGTAATTTTCCTTATATTTGACCTACAGAGAAAATGGAAGACTCAAACAATTGAAGAAACACTCCAGACCAGACCAAAGTTCCATTTTTTTTCCCCCCCTGAAACATCAGAACTAAGAGTGGAAACGAGATTAATTCGTCACATCACCAGCAATCATTTCCAGAGAAGGAGAGAAATCCACACTAATAGTGCTGATATTTCTCTAATTATTCGACATCATTAAAAGGAACAGAAGGATAAATGGCCTGTTTTAGGTTATTAAGTGGCAAACACTAATTAGGAACGAAGATGTACATACACTGCTGATGTCATCAGTGACCTTCTTGTGATAGACAATGTCCAGAGCATCCTTCACTGTGTGGTACTTGCCCTTGGTGTTCTCAAAGGTTTCTTTGTAGCGCAGCTGGGAAGAAAAATAACACACAAAAGGAGGGATTAACCTGCCAGGAATTGTTTCAGTTCAAATCCTCCCCTCTCAGGAATGATATCCAGGGATAGGTCTGACATCCCCATGTCAGACGTTCCCTGAGGAATTTTAAGAGGCTGCAGTTGCCTATAATCAGCTGTAATTGCACTGAGATTTATGGTGAAAAGTAGAGAGAATTTCACCCAATTCGTTTTCAGACTGAGGGGAAAAACATCCCTGCATCACAGGGCTGCTCTCTAGAATAGTACAGGTGCCACTTCTGGCATAAAAAATTACTTATCCCTTCTTCCCTGTCCTCGTGTAGGAGAAAGCAGGAAGATCATCCCAGGCTGTGGAGAAAGACTTTCTCAGAGGAGCAACTCCCACGTGCAGGAGAGCTGGGCTGCTCCTCGGCAGTATTTAAAAATCACTCTCAGTGCAGTAAGACTAAATAAACCCTGGAACAAAACACCAGCCCTGCACGTGCCCCCTCAGAGCCCCAGTGGTTCTGAAATATATGGAACAGCTCTCACAAACGAGCATTTTGAAATTGCCTGAAATCACAAATAACGATTCCACGCTTGAAAAAAATCCATTTCACCTTCACAACCTCCTGTGCAGCAGCTCAGGTAATTTTTCTCTACGATCTACTTCTGAATTAAAAAATGAACAGAACACATTCTCAGTGACAGGGCAGTTTACTTCTAGCACAAAACTGAGATGAAAAAGCTGCTGAAGGTTATTCTATCCTCCCTCAATCACTTCTCTCCAGTCTGCTCTATCTGGAGACCTGACGTGTAAAGCAAATTATTTTAAGTCTGTTTTTACCGTGCTGTAAGATCACACTTCAGTGCAATGGGAAATGAAAATGGATTCTAACAACTCGGGGGGAAAAAAAGGCATTGCAGTGCAATCAAATCAAAACTTAAATCCCTAATTTCAAAGGGAAATGGACATGCAAATTTTTGTGACCCGCACTGGGAGATTCTGTGCTTTGCATGCTTGCTCCCCACTGAGCTTTTCCCTGTTATTTCCATAAAGAATCCAAGGAAAAGCAGCAGTGGGGGTGTTCCTGGAGCACTCACGTCGCTGGCGTTCAGGTAGGCTCTCTTTGCTCTGATCAGCACCGGGGTGTCGGGGACAGGGGTGTATTTGTCCTTCATCTTCTCATACTGGGTTTTGTATTTTTTCTAAGAGAGACAGCAAAAGGGAAGAGTCGTAAATGCAATTTTAGAAGCATTTGCCAATCTGCAAAATAAGCTGATCGTATAAAATACTGAAATCGTATTTTCAGAATGTTTTTATTTTTTTTCCAGAACTTACACAGGAAACGTGGAATTTAAGTACAAGAGAGAAAAGAAATAAATGAAGGCTCAACAGCTTTGAGCCTTGAAATCACCACTAAAGTTATAAATAAAACTTCTAGGGAGTTCAGCACAGTGGTAGCAAATCAAAAACCCAAGACTTTACCTCACTGATCATGTCTTTGACATTCCTGGCATGTGTAAAGGCTTGAGTCTGACCATCAGCATGGTGGTGGGGTCTCTCTTTTGTGGCAAGTTCCACGTACAGGTACTGCAGCAAAAAGAAAATAATCAGGAAAAAAAAAATACACACTTCACCTAAATTGCACCTTATGTCTCTGAAAAGCAGCTGTAAATTCACAATATATACATAACCACTGATTTTTAAAAGAATTCTGCATTGCTTTGAAACGGCCCGGAAAGCTTTTGCTGTACTTTTAACAATGTGTTAAGAAGGATGCCCTGACTGAATTTTATATCGGCACCAATTTTTCACCTGGCTCTGTATTTTTTGTCCTGTCTTGGCTCTTAGGAAGTCAGGTGTGTCGAGGACAGAAGTGTATTTTGTCTTCAGCTCGTTGCCTGCAGCTCTGTAAACCAGCTGGAAAAAGACAGGTCCAGGAATTATTTCTTCTGCTGTTATTTAGAAGCTGCACAATCACAGCTTTGCAATTATAACATCTCATCTATTTCAGGAAAAACCATAGGGAGGGGTTAATTCTAGCGACAAAATCGGGCAGAAATTACAGAATTTACCTCACTCAGATGGGTTTTTAGTTCCTGCACTGCCCTGTATCCAGGGGTATCCAACACCACGTTGACTTTAGGCCACATTTTCTTGGCAGTACTCGTGTAGATATAATTAGACTGGAAAGGAAAAGCAATATTAACAAAGGAAATTTTACAGTGCAAGCCAACAGAGCTTTGAAACAACTAACTGGCTGCACGGCAGAAAACTCTCTCGTTCTTTGGTCATTTTGGTGTGTCTCACTTCCTGCCCGCACAGAAACAAATCCATTGTTGTCACACTCAGTTCCCAGAGGAAAAGCCTTACCCAGAGCTTCCGGAGCTCGCGAGCACGGACCATGTCAGGAGTGTCATACAGGAAGCAACCCAAGCCCTTCAACCACCTCAGGTCCTCTTTGTATTTATTCTACGAGAGGAAAAAAAAAAAAAAATCACCCGGTCGACTTCTGGGAGCGTTTCAATCATCAGCCCTCAAACCCAGTGAGAAAGCATTTTTCTGGTGACAGAACAGGATGGAAGGGAGGGAATGCCAGTCCCACTGGCAGTACAGGAGTTTTGGGCCCCAGCCCAGGCCGTGCGAGCAGCAGCCGCTTACGTCGCTGGCGATGTCCCCGACGTAGCGACAGTGCAGCACTTGGGGCGTGTAGGGCAGGGAGATCATGTGGCCCTGCAGCTTGAAGAAATCCGACTTGTAGATGAGCTGCCAAGAGAGAACAGAACAGCATTTCAGGTGTTTGGTCCGGGAACCATCTCCGTTCGCTCTGCTGCTCTGCTAGGAGGGCACCTACATCGCTGACGGCCTCCTGCGTGGCTCTGACTTGGCGGATTTCGGGCGTGTCGGGCGTGGTGTGGATCTTGTCCTTGTTCTTGTGGTACGTTGCCCTGTACAGCCTCTGTCACAAGAGACAACATTCAGCGTTTTAACGTCGCTTAAAACATTGTAAAACCTCCAAATGGCAAAGAAGTTCAGCACGGTGTGAGCAATTCTTAGACAAAGCACTGTTTCCCACCCAGGCGAAGGTTTTCCGTAATTCTTTTCAGGAGGAGAACCTGAAACTCTAGTCCTAAAAACATGTAAATGCAAATATTTTCAGCCTGCTAGAGCCAACGATGAAAGAAGTGAATAAAACCTGCAACTACTGAGATCCAATTTGACACAGGTACAATAATTTCTATTCCACTTTAATCACAGCTAATAAAATTAGGCTGCAATTTTCTGTTATGGTAACAGTTTGAGCCTGGATCAATGATCCCTCACCATTCTTGATGGATACTTTTCCAAATCAATTTTTGTTCTTGATGGATACTTTTCCAAATCAATTTTGTTCTTCTCTTAAAAGAAGAGGGATCCTACAAATTCCCAGTCAATGTACTCTCACTGTGCATACTTTGGGCACCGTAAATACAACCGAAAGCAAATAAATATATTTACCATACCTCATTAATGACTTGATTCACTTTCCTCACGTTTTCAAAGCCAACATCTTTAGGTCCCAGAGTGTAGCCCTTGGCTTTCATGTGTTCGTAGGCTTCTTTATATTTCAGCTACAAAAAGCACAAAACCACGCAGAAACTAAATTTGCTAATCATTCCACTTACACTGCAGTTCTGACAGCAATTAATGCTCTACAAATGGCAGATTTTGAGAGATGAACAAGCTGAGGCATAGCTGTGTCAGAGTTAAATACACTACACCTCATAATCATTTCCACCTTTGACATACACTCCAAAATTAATACCATAATAAATTCCTCTGGCATCTAGTAAGGTATTTGCACACTGCTGAGGAAATTTGTATTTTGCCAGTAAGGGCCCATGTTGAGAGCCCTTTTCTGGGAGCGCTGACCATTCCCGAGGTGCGGCGGGGCCCAGCCCCGGACTCACGTCACTGCCGATGTGCTGGACGTGTTTGGCGTGCTGGAAGTTGGGAGTGTCCGTGGGAAGGCTGTATCCAGTGGGCAGAGCATTCACACCAGCCCAGCGGTACAAATTCTGCAAGAGGACAGAGGAAGACTTGGTACAGCCGTGAGCAAAGCTGGAGGGGAAAACCCCTCAATCTCAGAAATCTCTCCATCACAACTGGCAACTGGTTTCCCCCATGCCTGCATTAAAATGCATCCTTGTAGCTTAAATGAGGGTATTTTCCCACTTTCATTTTCGAGCAGTGCCATGCAGCTCAGCTGAGAAGCTAAAACCAGATATTGACATTTAAGGAATTTGGTTTTTCAGTGTCAGAACCTCTGTGGAGCCCAAAGTTTTGTACTCACTTCACTCTGTATTTTGTTTGCGTTATAGGCCCGCTCCAAATCCACCGTTTTATCAGTAGGGATCATCTTGCCTTTGACATTCTGCCTGTAATCACCACGATAAACAGCCTGGGAAGGAGAAAAAAGTCAAAATTGTCATGTGGTCTCATGTATGTATTGCTGGCACACAATGGGAATTGCTCCCAGAAAAACTGGATTAAAGTTTTTTGGCTTCAGGCAATGAATGATTTTAGTGATTGTGTCTACAATAAGTTGTAGATAACCAGCAATTAATAAATGATTAAAATCAAATTATTAAAAATATGTTAAAAGTCACACTTCTGAAGCTGGTGAGGTAACAGCATTTGGAATATTAGGTGGATGGTGAGACAAACACTTACTTCACTTAAATTCATGGCACTGATCACATTCTGGACATAGACAGGAGTGTCTGTGACCACAGTGAAGTCCTTCTTCATTTTTTCTGCCTTAGATTTGTACTTAATCTGCAGAGAAATAAAAAGAGCTCTGTTTACTATTTATTTCATCAATTAACTATTCTATTAGCAAACCAGCCCCGAAACAGAAAGTATATTGAAATTACGGCTGGTTATTTATTGAATCTTTCAATCAAGAAGGATAAATAACATTTTCCAGACTACACCTGGAGTAGAATAAAGCTACAGGGGAGGGAAGAAGATGACTCAGAAGGAAAGCCAGAGTTATGCACTCACATCACTGCGAAGGTCATAGGCTTGCTTGGCATGGAGGATTTCGGGAGTGTCCCAGACAAAGCAGCCAATGCCTTTCAGCCAGTTCAGATCATCCTTGTAGATCACCTAAAGCACCAGAGCAGAGAAGGAACCTGTAAGAATTCCATTAGGATCTAATCCCTTCTTTCCAAATCACTCTGAAACACGCAGCCAAGCGACGGCAAGGACGGTTTCTACCGCTTGGATTTTTTTGTTTGTTTGTTTGAGAAAATCAAAACCATTTCCTTGAGAATTTAAATAAATTTTTGTTCGTTGCTTCAATTCAGCCAAAAATTAAAAATCCGATGATTTAAAAAAACAGCTACCTGCACATCCTGCTGGGCACTGATTTACTGCCAGATCCTACTCCTGGGCTGACCTACACAAGGCAAGTGTGTAGAAGCTTTCCCACCCAGGATTTTCTCAGACTTCCAGAGTTTCCACACCTCATGCAACCAAATAAAGGACAATTTACAGACAGGGATGGCTGCACGGGCAGGACTGTAATGTTATGACCCAAAAGCCTGCACTGGTAACACTGAAATTATTGAAATTGTTGCACAGAGAGGTTGTGGCCTCCCCAACAGAGAGGTTGTGGCCAGCCCTGGCAGTGGGCAAGGCCAGGTTGGACGGGGCTTGGAGCACCCTGGGATGGTGGGAGGTGTCCCTGCCATGGCAGGGGTGGAAGAGAAGAGCTTTAAGGTCCTTTCCAACCCAAACCATTCCGGGATTTTCTGATTCTATTCAACTAAGCCCCATCTCAGCTACACATTTACTGCCACGTGTCACAAAAACACAACACGACGAAGTCAAGCGGCAACTTCAGAGCGCTCCTGGGAAGGTTTTGCTAAATTATTGCCTCTAACAGAGCAGAAACGAAGGAATGGTCCCAAAAGTGAGCCCGGAACAGGTGACTGGTGGACTTACATCACTGACTTGGTCGGTGACTTTTCGCACATGGGAGTTGACCTGCAGGTCTGGCAGACAGATCCACTCGTGGAGCCGCGTGCGATAATCGACCTCGCTGATCTTCTTCTGGGCATCCTTGGCCGAAATGATGTCCACCATGTCTGGGACAATGTGGACCTTGGCTTTGGTCTTCTCATAGGCTTCTTTGTACAGGCGCTGTGGGGTTAAAGCAATGTTTTAATAAAGCTGAAGTATGAACTGTTGATAAATTTGGAGGAAATCGTTGCTATTTTCATGGGATGTCAGTGGGAGAGCGATCGCTTTGGCCATGACTAAAATTTGTGTCTGGCCTCCTCTAAAAATAATTTGCAGCACCTCAGCAGGGGAGGTGAAATAGGAATTGTTCAATTTTCGTTGTGCTGATGGGTTAAAAGGAGGCAGATGATGCTTTTACCCCTATTACACTAAAGGTTCGGCCATGCACGCAATGCCATAATTGAGTTAAAACTTAAATTTATGGTTGTATTCTAGAATTTAGCAAATACTGAACACTGCCAAATGCCCAGGGAAACGTTGGATGTCGGTGGATTTTTGAGTGGCTGCTTCTGAGATAAGCATGGCTTTATCAGGAGAACATACCCAGAACCAACACTTACGTCGATGTTGAGCTTCCCAACTCTGAGGCACCTTTCTGTATTGGGATCATCCTCCACCCCTCTGGGGAGGGTGTACAGGGCTTTGAACTTGTCATACTCCTCACGGTATTTGACCTGAGCAGAAGCAAAGAAATGCAACAATTGACTGACTCCGAGGGGTCAGTTGTGGTTTTGGAACAAAATTCATCCTCGTTAAGCAAAAAGTTGAGTCCAGCAAGTAGAGAAAGGCTTTAAAGCAGGATTTTGGTTTTCTGTTTCGTCTTAAAGAAAGCACATCATAATGATAATGTTGCAAAATTACAGCTAGAGGATTTTAAAAATAAATAGATGCAGAGTAAGGTACTTCTTTATTGTTCCAGCTCCTTCATTTAAAGAGATCTGTGGAGTGGTCTCTCATAATTCTAAATTCAGTAAAGCATAAGATGTCCTTCTGTACTTAGTATTACTTAAAGGTTTTTGGTGTTTTCCTGACCTGGATGCTCATGAAATTTAAGACTAGAAAACCCCTCATATTTTCTGTTTGGTTTACTATAAAAATTGACTTTTTTTTCCATGACAAGAAGCCACAAAGGACTGTTACCCAAATGACAATCAGAGAAAAATTATTATCTACAGATACACATTATGTCTCAACTACAAAGGGAAGCTAAATTAAAGTTTTAAAAATATTTATATCTATAGTAGATGCAAGGCATGGAGGATTTAATTGTTAGAACTGATGATCTGATTTTAAAAAATAAAGCACTTAATTCACTTACAATGCTTGCATTGTGCTTCAGTTCTTTGGCACGTGCCAAGGCTACAGCATCTGAGGGCATTGCGTAGCTGGTGGCCTTCACTTTATCCCAGGCTTTCTTGTAGAGATTCTGTGGGGAAATAGAAAGTCTCTGTGAGTGGAAAAGGGATTCTCCTAAATAATCACCAACAACCCCCAGAAATCAAAAGCCCTTTTGCTTTTACTTACACACCATATAGTAAAATACTGTGAACGAGGAATTAACTAATACTTAATACCAAGTGCACGTAAAGGGTGATAAAAATGCTTTCTAACTGTTCATGCCTGCTCTCATACGAGGTTTCCCTTTTGTTCGGATGTAATTTTATTCAGGGAATCCATTTATTAATCCAGGTGTTTGGCCAAGCCTGGCGTTACAGTTGGAAAATACGGCCCTTGCCCGAAATACAACATCTCCCCCGAGCTCAAGTGGTGCAGAGGGCCAGCACGGGCTTTGATGAGCTCCTTGTTTGGATGTTTGTCTTCAAACAGAGTGAAACAAACAAAATAAAAACAAAAAAAACCCACATTAAAGGGCCTGAGGAGAAAAAGAAAATCGTGTAGAAACACTTACATCACTATAGAGATGTTTCAAATTATGAACTCTTTCTGAATCCACCGTGTCAGTCACGGTCGTGTACTTGTCCTTAGTTTTATGGAATTCCTCCTTGTATTTCACCTGGAAGATGAAAGCTGGATTTAGTGACTTGTTGCAATGCTCAGAAGGAAAATGTGGAGTGGCAAAGGTGGGGATTCACCTCACTGGCGTTGGCACCACTTTGCAGAGCAGTCACATAGACGGGAGTGTCTGTCACCACGCTGAAGTTCTGGAGGTTCTCCTTCCCTGCAGAGGTGTATTTTATCTAAGGAAACAAAACCAACAAAACCCTCATTTAGTGCTGAAAATAACCTGGAAATCCCCTGCCAGCTTCCTTTAAAATCACACCTGGACAACTGAAATCGAGGATTACAGCTCAGTTAAGACCAGCTCTGAAAGTGACAGGTCATAACACAGAAATATTTAATATACAGCCAGGATGAACTAAGGAATAATTAAATTAAAAACCACAGTTGTCTTTCCATTCTCCTGTTTTCTCCTCCTCCAATAACACAAGTGATGTCTCTACAGAAGCAACTCAAAGATTGTATTATCACAGTTTGCACAAAATATTTCTGATGTAACAGGAATTACTTCATCCTGCTCTGGACTAGGACATGTCAACCTAAATGGAAACATAAAGGGAAAAAAATATATATAAATATTTCTTTATTTAAGGAAAACATGCTTACCTGGCTCTGGAGGTCATAGGATTTCTTAGCCTGTAGGATTTGTGGAGTATCCCAGACATAACATCCCAGTCCCTTCAGCCAGTTTAAGTCATCTTTATACACACTCTACATGGAAGTGAACAGAACATTAAGTTAGGAAGAAATTTGCCTTCTGCCAATCAAACCAAGAATTCTGCACACTAATAAGCCAGGCAATTAACACACCCTCAGATTTTATTGGGAAGGTTGGTTGGCCCAAGCTGAGACACCAGACTGCAGAATGTGAGCACCATTCTCAGGTGATGCAACCCCAGCACATGAGGGGAATTCTTTTCCAGACCCATTGGATCCAGAAGGATGCTGGATGCTGTCCTGGCCCCTGTGCTAATTCCAGCATTCCCAAGTGCAACAGGTAAGGATCACTGCAGTGGTTAGTACAAAGAATCTAAAGCCATGGTTATTAGTTTCATATTTAAATATTATGGAAGATATTTGAAAGGTTTTTTTTATATTTAAATAACTTGCAAAAAATGATGGGAAAGGCTGCTATAATGTCAAACAAATGAATTCAGTATGTACATAAATTCAAGAAGGGTTTGGACAATGACCTCAGGCTACTGGTGGGGTTTTTGGGGTGTCCTGGGCAGGGCCAGGAGTTGGACTGGACGGCCCTGATGGGTCCCTTCCCACCCAGCCCATTCCATGGTTTTAAACGAGAGATAAACATACATCACTCAGAATCTCCTGGGCTTTCCTGGCGTGAATAACATCATTTTCCTCAGGTGAACAATTCCACTGATGGAAGTACGTGCGGTATTCCAGATCACTGAGGATGTACTGGCACTTCTTGGCCAGGACGTGATTCATCATGTCAGCTGGAATATGGACATTTTTCTTGGTGTCCTCATAATTCTTTCTGTAAGCCAGCTGAAAAGCAGAGATTGGGGAAAAGGTGAGAGGAAATGAGAGTGATTTTCTGTATAACTTTGGATTTTGGACCAAAAGGTGACAGCATAATCTGAGAGATGTTTCCTGGATTTAGTAGCTAAGCTGCCATGGGATTCAACAGGATGAAATTTTAACTTGGATATTAATAACCTTTTATTCTGATGAGGTTCTAGAAGGACAAGAATTACCTTCTCTTGCAGTTTTAACAGCTAATGAGAAAACTAACAAGTCTTCAGGATTAAAAAAGTCATGCTCCAAATGTGGTTTTCATCTAATTAAAGACAGAATATTTGGGATTACACTGATTTTATGCCCTGCATGACATGTTGTATGTGCAGTGCTGAGAACAGCAACACACCAAATGTGCGTTTACTTTTTCAGTTCTTAAATTCCTTTTTCAACTCAAAATCCACACTTTTATTTGTAAAGGAAATTAATCCCACGTGCTATTTTTTTACTGCTCAGATCCTTAGACTGAAAAAGGATTTCTTTTCCTTACTGTAGTATTTCTAATAACTAAACAAATCCCATCTCAATCTCCTAAATCGTTTAAAATTCAGTTATTCAACCCACATATAAAATAAGCCTTCAGGAAACATGAACATGTTGAAATCATTTTTACTGTCATTATTGTGGATTGATGTCAAGGCTGGACTTGATCTTGGAACTCTTTTCCAACCTTAATAATCCTGTGATTCCAGAGTGCTATGAAGCTTTGCATTATTTATGTTTAAGTAATGAAATAGCGAATTTCATCAGTGGAACAAAGGGTGAAATAAAAAAAATGGAAAATATTCCAGTCGGACTCGTTCCCTCCTTACCGCGCTCCTCATTTTCTGGAATTCCAGGGAGTGAATGACACCGGGGAAATCACCAATATCCTTCCCAGCCAGGTAATGGCCTTTCAGCTTCTCATAGATTTCCTTATATTTAAGCTGAAAAAAATCCACGTGGAAGTTTGACACATTCCTTCTAAGGACCTCCTAGGGATGAGGGGGGGAAAAGGGAAGGGCTGGGAGATGCCTGCTGACCTCACTGTTGATGTGGTTTGCGTGTTTGGCTCCCACAAGTGGAACGTATTTCTCATCCAAAGTGTATCCAATGGGCTTGCTCAGTTCCCAAGCCTTCTTGTAGTGTTTCTGGACAATCAAAGCACATACAGGTTTTGATGAAAAAAAATCAATTATACTTTCCATGAAAGCTGACTGCCATTTATACATGACATGCATGGGATGTGACACGGAATCCAGAATATTTTTGCAGAGTGGTTCCCAATAAATTAAACAGAGAATGTTCATTTTGAACAGCGTGAGGCAAACAGGACAGCTGTTCACTTCAGGAAGCTACCAAGCACAAATTTGAGCTGATTTCTGCTTTCTTTACTGTATTTATACCAGAAGAGTAATGAAAATATCCCAAATATAGAAATGACCTCTGGTTTGAAAGTGCAGTACAGAACTGAGACTGATAACTTTATAGATACACGATCAAAATTGAAAAAATCTTAGAGGAATATTGGTGTTGATTACAGAAATATTAACTGTCAGTGGCACTTTCTTAATACTTATTTTGTTAGATATGAAATATATTCACCTTCAGACTAAATTATGAAGTGCCTACTCACATGAATGAGTAATCACTTCTGTATCAGAGAAATAGGGGCTTCTCANTATTATTATTATTATTATTACTAGTCCATCTATTAGAAGGAGACATTAATTTTCTCTTATTTCATCACGCAACAATGTCGTGTGGGACACTCCAACCACTGTAGTACCCAGGCAAATGTCCCCGTGTCACCCCAAAATCCACATGGTATTCTTGCAAAAGTTAAGATAGTGCTCAGCAAATGCACTTTAGCAACACCGGAGCACCATTAACTGCTGTTCACCAAGAACAGGACTCAGATTTCAACTGTAAGAAAAATCTATGCAAACTCTAAGTCAGGGACATGCCATGTTGTTCTACAGAAAAATGTTAAATTATTTGGATAGCAATATTGTGTTGTTCATTCACAGCACTTCTTACTGAACTTATTTACCCCAGGAAAGCCTGTTATTAATGAGGTGTACACACACACACATATAAGGCTAGAACCAATAAATTAACTACTAATTCTTCTATACGAATTTTTATTTTTAAAAAAAAGGGTACATACATCACTCTGATTGACAGAGTTCATCTTTGCCAAAACGATGTCAGGGGTGTCAACCACGCTGGTGTATTTGGAGAAGTTCTCCAGGGCTTCTTTCGTGTATGCTCTCTGCAAAGAGGTGAAATGACGTCTTAAACCACGTGTATGAGAAAGAAGGGCTAATTGTGGAACCCCTGAAATATTTTCTCTTACCTTGTTTATCAGCTCTTGTGCATTCTTAACTTTCTTATGCTCCACCGAATCGAGAGGGATCCAACCACAGCCACGAAGCCACTCCAAATCAGCTTTATAAATGTTCTAAATCGGAAAGACAATGCCAAAGGACAGAAATTACTGAACTCGGGATGGATTATGCACTGTGGGCAGTATCCTTGTGGGCCAGACCATGTGGAAATGAGCTCGTAGGGCTGCACCATCACTCACATCACTTTGCAGGTCGTAGGCCTTCCGTGCCTGGATGCAGTCATTCTGGTCAGGGTGGCAGGTCCACTCGTGCAGGTACTGGCGATACTCAACGTTGCTGACCAAGTTCTGGCACTCCTTCGCTGCCACAACTGACATGGCATCCGAAGGCATGTGGATTTTGGACTTGGTTTTGTTGTAGTCTGATTTGTAGAGCCTGTCGTTCTGGATCTCGCCCGCGTGCTCGTACCACACCAGCTTGGGNAGCACAAATTTGAGCTGATTTCTGCTTTCTTTACTATATTTATACCAGAAGAGTAATGAAAATATCCCAAATATAGAAATGACCTCTGGTTTGAAAGTGCAGTACAGAACTGAGACTGATAACTTTATAGATACACGATCAAAATTGAAAAAATCTTAGAGGAATATTGGTGTTGATTACAGAAATATTAACTGTCAGTGGCACTTTCTTAATACTTATTTTGTTAGATATGAAATATATTCACCTTCAGACTAAATTATGAAGTGCCTACTCACATGAATGAGTAATCACTTCTGTATCAGAGAAATAGGGGTTTCTCCTTAAAATTAGTGAGACAACTCAAAAGTAACTGAAATAGGGGTTTCTCGTTAAAATTAGTGAGACAACTCAAAAGTAACTGCTTAATGATGTCAATCATCTACAGTTTTCCTTTCTTATAAAAAACGTAAATGTAAAATTTATCAGTAGTCTCAGAAGGTATCATTGGATGGAATTATATTTGTTCTGACTTCCCAGCACCCCACAGCTGTGCTGTAAGATCGCTTCAGTAAGGAAGGAAATTATCCTGGTTCCAATGATCCAAAGTGGGGAAAACTGAAGAAAAAAAGTTTCCCAGTGCCTCTACTGAGAGTAGAACAGTTCCTCAAGTCCACCCCACATTCTGTTGCTTCCAGAGCAAGGGAATCAGTGCTCAGGTTGATATTCAGGGGATCTCACCTCACTGTGGAGCAAGGACATGTCTTTGGCGTGGTGCAGGGCAGGAGTATCACCAGACCCGATGTACTGACCTTTCTCCTGGTTAAATGTTTCCTTGTATTTCAGCTACAAAAGAAAACAAGCACAGTGTTAGTTCCACAGGAGAANGTCTTAAACCACGTGTATGAGAAAGAAGGGCTAATTGTGGAACCCCTGAAATATTTTCTCTTACCTTGTTTATCAGCTCTTGTGCATTCTTAACTTTCTTATGCTCCACTGAATCGAGAGGGATCCAACCACAGCCACGAAGCCACTCCAAATCAGCTTTATAAATGTTCTAAATCGGAAAGACAATGCCAAAGGACAGAAATTACTGAACTCGGGATGGATTATGCACTGTGGGCAGTATCCTTGTGGGCCAGACCATGTGGAAATGAGCTCGTAGGGCTGCACCATCACTCACATCACTTTGCAGGTCGTAGGCCTTCCGTGCCTGGATGCAGTCATTCTGGTCAGGGTGGCAGGTCCACTCGTGCAGGTACTGGCGATACTCAACGTTGCTGACCAAGTTCTGGCACTCCTTCGCTGCCACAACTGACATGGCATCCGAAGGCATGTGGATTTTGGACTTGGTTTTGTTGTAGTCTGATTTGTAGAGCCTGTCGTTCTGGATCTCGCCCGCGTGCTCGTACCACACCAGCTTGGGGTCATCCCTCATCTTGGCAACTCCCACATAGTGACCTCTCTGCTTGACATACTCAGCTTTGTATTTCAGCTGATGGAAGAGGGGAGAAATACGGATAAAATCAGCACGGGCTGTATCCACTCTGCTTTTAACCTGAGAACAGCTTCGGGTTGGTCAACACAAAGAGCAGATGAGACAGGGACTTGTCAAACACAGCCTGAGGTTATCGGTACATGACCAGATAAAAATCTGGTCACAAACAATAAATATTACTTTGTATAGGCCTTCCAGCTCAAAATAGAGCGTTTTCTAATCTAATATACCCCAATTTTCAGTAAATAGTATTGTCAACAGAAGAGGAAAAACTTGTTAGAAAATGTTTTCCAACAAGCGCATTTAGTCTCATTTTGGCAACAAATGATTTGAGACTGTCTGAAGAGTGGATGCTTATTTAAGGTATTTACATCACATTGTTTTGACAAAATGTTTATTCCAAATAAGAGTCACGTAATAATTTCAATATCCATCATGCAAATGTAGCGTGGACTGGCCTTCAGGTTTTGATAGGCCAACAAGTGAAATCAGAGCCATATATATTATAATCACAGTACCACTTCAATTACATAACTCTTATAAAATATGGAAGTCCAGCTCAGTTGATTCTGAAGGAACTGTCTCAGGAGAGAGTGAACGTGGAAGGGTCAAGCCGACCTTTCAGCACTGATATCTCCAAACCCCATAATCACAAAGATGGCTGAATTGTTCGGAGGACAGCGGAATTCATGGGTCATGAAAAGTCTGGGTGTTACCCCAAATGGAAAGCTTTTAAAGCCTGTTAGTGAATTTTGAAAGCCTTTAACATTTCAGGTTTCCAAACAGTCGTCTTGCTAATGGGACAAATCATTACCTCACTTTGGACATCACTCGAGTGCTTGGCATGAGAGATCTGCACCGTGTCAGGAGGCAAGAGGTAACCAGTGGCTTTTTCTTTCTCCCAACTTTCCTTGTATAAATTCTGTGGGAAATAAAAGCGATGAGGAATTCAACACTACTACAGTGATAACGATTACTGCATATATGTAATTTATATAGAAAAATAAGGATAACAAATCCTTCTTTCAGGTTGTTCTTATTACGACAGGTTTTCTAAATAATGCAAAAATGCGAGTAGAAGCTGTCAAGGAGAGACCACATACCTGATTTAGAATTCTGGCTGCCTCTCGGGCCATATCCAGCTGTGGTGTTTCTGTGAGAGTATAATTTGACTTGGCCTCATTCCATTCCTTGTGGTATTTAATCTAGGACACAGAAAGAAATGACTGCCTTGTTGCACCACCACAGAACCGGGAAAACACCGTAATTTATACATGAAATAACGAACCAACCCCCGAATTTGCGAGGCCATTAGACCTTAAAAGCACATTAAATTCAAACTGACCGAAGTCAAACGTAGCCCAGCACCTGTGAGCACACTTACATCACTGAGAATTTCACTGCTATTCTTTGCTGTGACA
This sequence comes from Mystacornis crossleyi, assembly GCA_013400655.1. Lineage (NCBI taxonomy): Eukaryota > Metazoa > Chordata > Aves > Passeriformes > Timaliidae > Mystacornis > Mystacornis crossleyi. The sequence continues at coordinate 3,075 of VYZQ01057578.1, read as the reverse complement.
TAATCAACTCTGTCAGCCACGGGAGTGAATGGGAGGGTTTCGGCTTTCGTGCGGTACTTTCTCTGTACGAGGAAAGAGAAGAACAGGTTACCCTCGAATATTTAATACCTAATACAGCAATTCTGAATACATACACAAGACAAGGAAGTTCCCATGGAGGAAAACCTCTCCACACACAGTGAATGTTGTGAAAACACCACAGTTGTATTTTTCATTTGAAAGAAAACCTGATGTGTTTAACCACTTAAAATACTTGGCGTGACAAATACCCCTAAAGAAAATTTTAGTATCGAAAAACATTTGGCTACCTCACTCAGGAGATCTCCAGCATATTTGGCATGCTTGACTCCAAGAGATTCATTTGGCAACCATCCAATTCCCCGCAGCCATTCCAAATCAGCTTTATAAACAGCCTGGGAAAACAAAATAGGGTCCATGCTCTTAGCTACAGCTCCCTGTACAATCCAACAAGAGTCACAAATAACAGCATTTACTTCCAGGGGTGAAAAGGGGAGCAGTAATTCCAACACAAGTTCTACATCTGAATTAATCACCTTTTAAGCATGGCAATTTATAAGTGAACAAAGAGCAAGGTGAGCTCCCTGAATTCAGAAGATTCCCACCCCTTATAGCTGCAGCAGAATAAGAAGAGGCAACACAGGACTAAGTCAAGGGGTGTTTTCAGGTGAACTTACATCACTCTGGAGGTCGTAGGCCTGCCTGGCATGAATGACATCGTTCTGGTCGGGGAGGCAGATCCACTGGTGCAGGTAATGCCGGTAATCGGCGTCGCTCACCAGGGTCTGCCCGAGCTTGGCTTGCACGATGGACATCATGTCCACTGGCAGGTGGCACTGGGTCTTCAGCTTGGCAAAGTACTTCTTGTACTCTCGTTCACTCTGAACTTTGGCTACGTCCAGGGCAAACTGGATTTTGGAATCTCCCTTCGCGTTCGGCACTCCCACGTAGTGTCCTTTCTGCTTCTCGTGCTCCAGCTTGTATTTGTACTGGGTGAAGAGCAGAGGTCACCATTAGTAACAGCATGGAAGAGCTCCTGGAGCATGTGAGATGCTTCTTTTGGCACTTACATCACTGGCAATCTCTCGAGAAGCCTTGGCTGTCCTGATTGGAATTGCATCTGCTCTCAAATCGTAGCTCATCTTCAACTCATCCCAAGCTTCTTTATAATGTTTCTGCAAAGACACAGAAAACATCACACACATGCTGAATGCTCTGGCATTTGCCATTATAGAAGCAGAGTTTCCAGCCATTCTTTGCTGAAATACCATGACATTTTTTGAGCATTAGTCCTGCTCCTAACCATAAATGCAGCTGTCTCTGGAACATGCAAGACCGGTTGTGCAACCTAGCACAGAAGGGTGTTTGTAAAAGTTTAGAAAATATTTGTATCCTTGGACATTCATCCATTTCAATAAATTAATTCCTCAGTGGGGTATGATATAAGAAATTTTTAAATAGCTGTATGCATTTAAAATGGCTAAATACTTTAAGGATACTCAATAGAGGGAAGGGAAATGCTGCAAGCCCTATATGGGGACAGCCTTCAATGAGATTCAAAGAGATTCAAGATCTTAGAGTGATATAATTCACATACTATTTTAGAGAAAACAGAATGATAAACATACCTGGCTGTAATTAACAGCATTAGCCTTGGCGAGGTTGATTTCAGGCGTGTCTGGCATGATGTGGATCATAGTCTTGTCCTTTTCCCAGGCCTCTTTGTATTTTGGCTGTTAAAACAGTCATTTAATAACATCATCAGAATTACGGAATTCCACTTACCAATAACATAAAATCCCATCAATCTCTCCTGACTTATCATCTCTAAAGAATGAAATGTTTGGAAAAGCATTAAACTTAAAACACCACTGATCTGTTTTACAGTTCAGCAGTGAGATTTCTCTTTAGCTTTAGTTTCTAGTCTGGAAGCAGCTTTGAGGAGGTTGGAACGTACAATGCTGATCTGCTCAGCGTTGGTTTTGGCCAGAACAACATCTGGGGAATCCACAACACTGGTGTATTTCAGGCTGTCGATGGGGGTCCGGTACACGTTGTCACTCAGGAGGTCCTGGGCATTCTTCACCCTCTTAATTTCTGGAGAGTCATTGGGCAACCAGCCAATTCCACGGAGCCACTCTAGGTCTGACCTATACACAGCCTGGGTGAGATGGTCAGAAAGGGAAAACACTGTTTAAAATTATGGTCTTGATTGTTTTAAGCTATGCAAAGCAGATTATGTTTTATAAACCCAGCTAGAGTCAGATTAATTCTTTTTATATACAGGAGATGTTCAGTGTCGTAAGTAAAACTGAATCTGGCAACAAGGTCTTAAGTAGTTCATTTTTTAAACAACATATTCTAAACCTATAAAGGGGAAACAACTGAAGGGAATTGCAGTTAATGATAATGAATACTGAGAGCTTAGAAGAGTCTTCCCATCCTCTCCAAAACACTTATTCCTCTGGTCATTTCAACAATTTACAAGTCCTAACAAAACTCTAAGCTGCCTACCAGGAAAACTGGCAAAAAGTAAGGAACGGGAACCTCACCTCCAAAGCTTGTAACTGAAACAAGCTATGGGAGAGGGACTGGTGTTGATTATAAGCAGCAAATCAGCTGCACTGACTCCTTCTGCTTTGCAATCAGCCACTAAAACCTCTCATTGGCTACCTCACAGCGTTTTCTTCCAATCAAGTGAATTTCCAAGCTGATTCCTGATTCCAAGGCAGCAAGCAGCTGTTATTCCTAAGTCCCAGCAAAGCAAGAAAGACAAATCCTTCATCTTCTCCAGATACACCACTCCAAAAAATCCAAATCCACCACAAAAGCATTATGTAACCCAGCAGCTATCAACTCAAGTTTCGTAACATTTAGAGGTGAAACCACTGCTTTTTAAGGGTGTAGAGGAGCAGGTAATAGCAGTAACAAAAAACTGAAGAAAACAGTGCAACTAGAAATCTGTTGTGACTGCATAGCATTGAACAAGCAGAATAAGGCTATCAAGTATTAAGAGTAGTAACCACACATCTCTACTCACGTCGCTCTGGAGGTCGT
>VYZQ01057576.1:120865-135267 GCA_013400655.1 Mystacornis crossleyi | reverse complement strand
AACCAGTGAAGAGTCAGGGTAGGAGGAAGACACTGCAGTCTGTGCTATGTTGTGACTCCACCACAGCCGAATGTAGAGCACCTGAACAGAACTGTCCAAAAAAATTATGAACATTTGGTTTCATCAACAGCTTTTAGATTTCCAATTCTAAATTCATTAAGAGGCAAAATTAAACATGACATTTTAGGAGAAAAATAATTGCTGTGGGCTGATTTAACATTGTGCTATGAAATAAACTAGATTGCATTTATACATTGCATTATAACAATGATGTCATTAAAAAAATCAGCAAAAAAACCCCAACAAAAACCGACAAAACAAAAATACCTCCACCCAAATGGAGTCTTTGTTGAGTCAAAGTGGGATGTTTTGACATTAGTCAAACTTTTCCTCCCCTGCTCTTTTTAAGAAAGAAGCCCAGAAATCAATTCACTTTCAGGAACTATTTGGACTGTGATGAAATCAAAATGAATACATCAGTTTCACATAGGTTTCTCCAAATGACCCAATCCCATGGTCCAGTTCAGCCCTTGAGCATTCAAAAGTCATTCAATGTAATAATTATTATATTTTACCAGGACTGAAAAGATGGCCTAGATGTCCTGAAGCCTCCTTGCCTTGCTCCTGATGGCATAAACTCCAGGACATTTAAAGCATTCGGCCACACAGGGCTCATCACCCACATCTCCCAGCCACCTTCTGAAGTTTCTTTGCTGAGCTTCCTCATGCCCTATGCTTCCTCTGCAATAAAAGACTTTTTTATTGACCTCTTTGCCAGAAAAATATTTCCTGATCATTCATCCAGAGCTTCACATCCAGCCAGACCTTCTCCCTCCCACAGCTGGTGCTCGGGTGACAACACAAGCACCGCTGATTGCAAAGGAGGGACTGGACTGTGGCCTGTGAGTGGGAAAACATAAAACAGCCAGCAGGGAGCTGCATCTCCTGGGAAATTTTTCTTTCATTAAGCAAGAAGGTCATGCCTTTATTAGCCTCCAAAGCTGATGTGCAATTCCCCTTCTAGGCTGGAGGCTCACGTCCATGCAGCTGTGGCCTTTTGCTGCGCAGCAGAACCTGCTATTGAAGTGAGTTCTTCCTCTGTACGAATGTATTCATGCTCCACATAAAAGATGTATAAGGATGTGCCTTCAGGAGAAAATACACTTTTAAAAAAAATCTATTTTCCCCATAACCACTACTGTAGATAAGCCTTGTCTTTTCCTGACATGGGAGAGAACTCTTGGTGAAAGGCATTTTTGCAACTTGCATGATCTGAAGCTGCTTCTGGCTATCAGATGCCTGAGCTGCTGAGATAGATGAGCTTTTCCACTCTTATTTCCCCAGCCCAGTGCCTGGACTATGATGGGCTTCCTACACCATTCCTTGTAGTCTGTTAAATGCTGCAATGGGGGAAAGAAATGTCTACCACTCTCCCTTCTGATACTTGCTTGTGAAAAAGAAGTGCCTCCCCTGCAGAACTGGGTTTAATTGTATCCTCCTGCCCCTGAGGTTGCACCACAGCATCTATTTGCTCTGCAGTTCTGACAGCTTGTGAGAAGAGAGGCCCTGCTGCCTGCTGGAGTCCAGGCAATTTAGGTGGTCATTCACTCCCAGCCTCAGGAGCAATGAGAATAGCAGCCAAGACAGAGGTTGCATTCCTAGAAATCCCATGACTTAACCAGAGTCAAGCTAGTATTTCCAAGGACTTCAGCAAATCCATACTCTACTCTTTGATGGTCCAGCTCTAAATTAAGGATGGAAGATCCTATGCACCAATGTCACCTCTCTTTGGGAACAACATAGAAGCCTGAAAGGAGAGTGAAGAGGCATCCTAGTCTCAACATGGGTTCCTAATAGATGGATAAATTCTGCTTTCCAACACGTTGAGCACCAGAGGGACGAGGACTGCAGACCTGTAGACCCATTTCCTCCTTTGCCTTCTTCATGAAATATTTCATCAGTAGCTGTACAAAGCAGACAGTTTTCACATTTTCATAGGGGTTTTAATGTGAAGATTCTCCAGTATAATCACATAATCACCACTCAGTAAACCATGACACCACTGGTGCACAATGCGCTTGTATGAACAGGCAAAGGCGTAATACAAGGAGTTGAGGATAGGAGTCAGGACACAGGATAGCATGTTGGAGCACGTATTCTAGTGCCCCAAGTCAGCAGCTTTGGTCTCAGGTCCAGTCCTGGATCCGTATGGAACATAGAACTGGCCTAGAAATTTCAGTGCCAGGTGAACTTTGAAGCCCCATCAACACTTTTTAGATATGCCAAACACAGATGGGACTAAACTATTTTGAAGCAGTTTCCCACTGAAAGAATTCCCATCCTGAGGAATGCACAAACCATAACAGAACAGACACTTTGAAGTCACTGGAACACAATTCTACATTAAAACAGTTACCTCGGCAACCGAAAGTCAGAGCAGCCTTCAAACAATTCAGACACACAAACCTTTCAACTTTTCAATTAAAGGGGGACAAACATACATGCAAATTATGAAATGGTAAAAGCTCTCTAAAGAGCCCAATGCAGTGTAGCAAGCTCTCACAGCAATATATCTCAATTAGATAACAACATTGCCTGCAAGGTTTCAAGGACAACCATAAGACATAGAGCAAAAAGAAAAGGATTAACACAATATGCTTTTACACTGCACTCAGTGCAAGTGTCATAAGGTCTCTGTTTATGAGCCCATGCCACAAGAACACAGTTTGGACACACTGTGCAGGGTACAATGACAGTTTTAGACCTCTGCTGTTGATGTGAATTCCAAGATCCACTGCATTTAGACAGATTCTGCTCTGATAGTGGGCATGGCAGCAGTTCTAGAGCATCCCTATAGTGCAGCCACAGCACCAAGGTCCTCAAAGGCAGACAAGAACAAGCACTAAGCCTGTGCAGCAGCAGTGGGTGAGACAGAGCTCAGTTCATTCCTTGTAGCAGGGCCCAAGCCAGCTGGGTGGTGCTGCAGGGTGGAAGCATAAAGTAGCAGTGCCATCTGCTACCACTGGAACAAAGGCTCGTTCCTCGATTTCACAGTGCCTGCAGAACCACGGATTAGAAAGAAGCACACTCCTGACAAAAACCTGCTGTGGCAAGACAAGAAGTTGCCTTGGATGCCGCATCCAGGCTGGGAAACCTGAAACTCAAGGAACAGGAAAGGCAGAGTTATGGTTGTTGACATGGTCTGAAATGATAATAGGTGAATTCCTGATGTCAGAAAAGTTATGCATCTTTACACCAGGAGGAGGCTGAACAAATGTCTCCAAACCGCTGTTATTTTACACTGCCAAAGAAACACTATGAAATTGAGTCCTTCTCCTTAGTGACAGTGTGGGGTACACAATTCCGTGCGCCATGTCCCGTCACTGCAGAAGATGAGACTTCAAGCTACGCAGATGAGTTTCTCCAGGTGAATACTCTTACATACCAAACCTGGTGAATAAATTGACTGGGAATGTGGACGTTCATCCGTGTAATAAATACAGGTGCATTGCTAACAGTGGGACTGAAAATATCCAGCTTCAGGCAGAGAACAACAGTTCAGGTTGATATTTAAAGTTTGTCATTAAGAAACTGTGAGGGATTAGTGCATTATTATGTAGTATATACTAGTGTATTATAATGCAGTAGCAGGCATGCTTCAAGACTAAGGCTCACCACCAGGATTAAATGGTGTTTGCCTGATTCCACGAAGATTTGTAGTCCTCTGTGTATATGAATATGAACTGTACATTGTCATTTTTGTGGAAGACCACCTGTCCTTCTCTTCTTAAAGATTTCATGTCTTTATGTACATTCTTGCTACACTGAGAATCTGCAATAATATAGCCAACAAAATTGTCTATGAATAATACATCACTGCATCACATAAAATAGTCAATGATTTCTGGGAGGATAATGAAAACTGCTAGTACTTACTGGCTGTCCAGGCCAGGAAGTACATTGCTTACAAATTTATTTTAATCTTTGTTAAATAAAATATTCAATTAAGTAATCTCTAGTGTCATACATGATATAGAACCAGAGCAAAGAAGAAGCTGATCTGAGCACCTGGAATGGTATTGATAGCCCACAGCTCAGCTCTTTTGCAATACATTTACAAGGGGATGCTGAGGACGCTTTGGAATTCTGAGATGGAAGGCAAGCATCACTGCTCAGCTTTCAGCCTGATATGCATAAAGCCTGAGCTTCATGAGCAGTTCAGAGCCTACAACAGCCACCATTGTGCCCACAGTCAAAGGGAATAAGAGAACAGGCCCAGTCAGCCAGATCTGCACAGGTAGTGGGGTGCATTCAAAGTGGGGCGTACTCAAGACAATTCCGAGGAAAGTGGTGGAAGCCAGCTGTGGATCCCACCCCAAATTTTCCCAGGATTCTTTTTCTACCTCAGCCACTTTCTAGGACAAGATGTGTCAGTGAATGACTGCACTGAACACTCGAATATTTAGACAACTTTCAGTTCGGTCTGTTTATGTTCAAACACTTAACTCATCAGCCTCTGGAAAACAGGAAAAGCCCACTGTCTAGTGAGTGTATCAAGCCGCACTGGCAAATAGAGAAGTATATTTCCAAAATAGAATTCTTGTTTAGGTAATGATACTGCAAGGTGCAAGAATTGATGAGAAGAAATCCACAAAAGAAGTCTGGTTTGGAGGGTTTACCATCATTTTCAAAAATAAGTACATACAGGAAAATGTAGTCCTGATCTGCTGATAGGACACCAGTAGAGATATTAATTCCTCAGTATTTGAATGCTAGATATCTGAAAATATAGAGAATTTTCCACTATAACTCTTGGGAAACAAAATGCTACCAAACCAAATAATCCCAGTTTATTCCTCCAGGAAAAAAAATGACATATTGATGTAAAACTCCAGTGATTATCAGACTGAAAATTGGCAAAACTTGTCTATACTCTTCACATGCTATTTCATTTGCTCACAAAGCATCAGCTTGTTTTGTTATAAAATATTAAGCAATGTTACGTTGTTTCAAACATACCCAGACGACACACTTTTGCCTCTTTCACTTCACCAACAGTAGAGATGGCTAGAGTGGCAAAATCTTTTGACAACCAAAGTAAATTACATGCTGATACAAATCAGAGAGGAAAATTTAGGTTTCAGTTTTTGCAGTTTTTTTTCTTTCCCTGCTCTCTCCTTTTTATCATTACAAAAGTGGATTGAGATAAGAGACAAAAACTAGAAACAAGGCACAAGTCTCAGGGGGAAAAACCCCAAAATGTTTCATCCTCCTTCAAAAAGATCTAACTGAAAATGTCATATTTCTTCTTAATTCTAAACCAACAGTTTCCCATTCATTTCAGTGAAGAAACAGGAATAAAGCATGACAAAAACTGAAACTCCTTTTTTCATAGTCCTCATATTTTTTTTCCCCTCAACAGCTCAACCCACTATTTCAGGAGACCCTAGTAAGAGCTGCATTTACCTTTTTGTAACTGAATGAACTAATGCAGTGCCTTCAATTCCTTCAAATGCACCCTTGCGTGAACCATCTACAAAATGTGCTTACAGAGGACCTAGAAATGAATGCTTGGTGCTGGTTCTGGAGTGACTCTCTTTGGGTTCAGTGCCACCTGACCTCCACACACAGAGTAACTGCCCAGGAGTGAGTTCCATTTCAAAGTGGACTCCTAGAGAAGTCAGTAGCGCAAAGACAGAGCTGGACTGCACAGAAAAAAGCATTTTTTTCTGGAGACTTTTTTGGGAAAGAGAAAGGGATATAATTTGGTTAGTCAAACAGCAAAGGGTTGTCTTAAGAACAAAGGGGAAGCAGGAAGGGAACTGTGCATCCGAAAGGATGGTAATGCAGGCACCTGAGGCTTGGCAGTGTTAGATTAATAGCTGGATTCAGTCTTAGACGTGTATTCTATGATTTTGAAGATACAGGAAATGCTTGCAAGTGTATTTTGCTGTAATTCAAAACAAAACCAAATCAAGCCCATAAACCACACAAAACCCCCCATTAAATAGAACAAAAAATTAATCCCTCAAATAATGAACTCCAAAGCAGCAGTGAGTTCAGCAGCAGTGAGGTGATATACAGGATTTTATGCATATGAGGAAATGATGATGATCTTCCTTAAAAAAATGCAAAAGACAACCTCCAAATTAGGAATTTGCTAAGCTTTGTCTGCCAGGGAGAATAACAGAAACCACTTATACATCTTTTTTCTGCAGACAGACTCTGTGATTCAGGGGAGGAACGGAAGATCGGCAACAAGAAAACCTTCACAGTCATCTGCTCTATTTCCATTTCGCATTATTATTCCTTTTTTGTATTGCGGTGCGCATGTAATCTCATTCCATGGGAATATGAAACCTGCAGTCACTATTTCTTAAAAGACAAGTCTCTAAACAGTCCAGTCTCGCTGCCTTTCTTTATGGATATAATCTCCATTTCTCTAGGTATAGTCTATCTTCCCAAAACCTCATCTGTACTCTTAAATCCCAACAGGCTTTGTCATGAAGTTGTGAGTTTACCAAAACTTTCTGCTTCCTGTGATACTCTCCCAGTTCTCTGGACAACTGGCCGCTGTGCAAGTCCAAACCCAGCTATCCCTAATACGTTAAGAGGAAGTTCTTGTGGCTGGTGACACTAAGGTTGAAAAATAAATGCTGGTGGTTTGCTTCAGACTGTTATCCACAAATCCCACAGCTTTCCTCAGAAATTTGGTCCTTCCTGTGTAACCTGAAACTTGGCATAGCCAGTGATTCAGCACAAGAACAGAAAAGTGCATATAGTCTACTGGGGTCTTAAATACTGATATGTAAAGCTGATGTTTTGAACTGAAGTGTAACAACTGTAGCAGCAGCAACGAGTTAGCTGTTTCATCCTTTCTTCATCAGAAGCTTTCTCAGAACCCCGCGTGAAAAGATTCAGCTGTCCTATTCTGTGGGCAGAGAAACTGGAGTGAATTGAAAAGGATGTGTCTTGCCCCTGATCAAGTGACAAATGAAGAGTTAAGCTGAGATCAGCACCGGGTTTCCTGGGCGCCAGCCTAGTCTGCCACCTCAGGCAGACAGCACTAACACACCAGAGAAATGTAAAAGTACGTTTAATCCAGTAATCTTTCTGGGGTGGCACTGTGGAAGTGCTCTGATGGGAGCCCACCGGACAGATCAGCGCTTCCTGAAGGAAGCTTTTTTTTGTCTGATACAGCTCCACAGGAATACATATCCATGAGAAATTGATTTGAACGCTTTCCAAGGAAGTGTGACACTGCCTGGCTATACACATTTCAGCATGGCCCTTTTGCTGTCATCTTCTAAATCAATTTCTTTCACTTGGTGCCAACGCAGCATATTAGTTTTTAAGTTGCCTTCTCACTGAATAAGATATGGCAAACCTGTGAATTTTATTGGTTATAAGAAAGCTTTGAGAGGGAGAAGAGTAGAGAGAAATATCAAAGCTAGACTTCAGACCATATATTGCTTTTTCTTTCAAAAGCAAAGGGGAAAAATTCATTCTTTATCCTGTAATGTGATTCATGGCTCTTTCCATCAGGCACTGATAATGTAATTCATTAATTTGGCATTGGTAGTCTTCACCATTTTCTTTGTATATATTTCACTAATATGAGCCTGTCCACACTTGAAAAGGTGTCCTGCCTTAAATAGGTCAGCACAAGAGCAAACCTAAAGCAGCTGCATAGAGATGGGTGGTTGTGTGAGGGGAAAATTGCCTGACATTAGCAGATAAAGCTAGCCAGAAATCTGAGGAGATGAATTCAGAGTTTTGGGGTAACTTATTAATTCATTGCTTTCATCTTATGAAACCCCTGTTTTTAAGGAAAGAAGTGACTACTCCAGTAGCTTCTCTTCTAGCCCCCAAAGCACTAAGGCTGCACGGATTGTGTTACCGAAATTAGATTTTGAGACAGCAAGCAAAAAGAAAAATGTCAACTAAGACCATTCCCAGAGCACTTTATGGAGAACGCCAAAATCACTGCTTTCTTTTTGAAACACAACCAGGTACAGAAGTCCAAGTACAGAAAGGTGAGTCGCTTGCAGCAGTCTAACAGCTAAGGCAGACCCCACATTTCAGTGCTGTGCCCACTGGCCTTAAGATACATTCTTTGGAGGTGTAAAATTGCTATTAGAAAAAAAAAAATTAGCAAGCATCAGATTTAGACTTCTATTACAGGAAATGTTAAGCTATTAGCTGATGGAGCACCTGAGTGAAGTAGCTTATCACCATGAAGTCAAGTTGCTATAGAATGCTGAAGGATCATATCAGACTATAAAATTGTCCCACAGAAAATGACACATTCAAACTACATGCCTCCAACCCTAAAAATTTAACTGATTATGATTCCTAAAATGAAGTATCTAGGTTGGCTTTTCAAAGGATGGAAGACATTCAGGCACATGTTTTCAATCAACTTTAAATGGGAAGGATTTGACCCAGTTCTGCTTTGATTCTGCTTTAAATAAAAACTGTATTTCACATTTTGGGTGATCAGGCTTGACTCTTGATACAACAGGCAGCCTTGATATCCTGAGCACAAACAACCCTAGAGACCTATAAATGTCATTTGATGAGAATTTTTCCATTTATGTGGCAAACAAGAATTTTAACACACGGAGGGAAATGTTTGTGCTGCATTGCCTTTTTTATTGACCAGTGACTTGTGGCTGATATTAACTGCAGTGGATCATAATCTAAACTTCCATATTTTTTAATGCTTTGAATACGGGCAATGGTTTGTAAATGCCAAAACCCATTGGTTTTTGTGTTTTTTTTTTAACAGTACTGAGCCCTATTCATGCACAACTGAATCAATCTATAATCATTTGGACACAAGAGCACTCTGTACTGCAAGAAACAAAAGAGAGCAGCTAAACATCAGTTTTCACAATAATTTACCTAATTTCTAGCTAATTTTAGCAGATTAGTTTACCTCTCGCTTGTAAAACAATTCATGCCTGACAGATAAACAAAATGCTCTCTCACACAAATTTATTGAGAAAATGTACTGTAGCAAAAATACTGTAATATCTAATGGCAGGTATTCAAGGCTTACCTTTATCTGCCAGGATTATCATCAGCATATATCCAATATCCATAGTGCCCCTAAGCACTGCAGTTTCTGTATAGTGTGCATTAAACTTCTTTGAGCTGTTCATAATGGATCAAGTAAATGTTATAGGACATAAAACAACCCCCAAAGCAAATAGTGTTTTGGGAGAGGTAAGTTCTTTATCATTCTTAAGCAACCTACATTCACTGCCTGGAAAGCACTGCCATCAGGTACCAGTTATGGTGTTAACTGATGTGGATTTAACTTCTCCACTGTTTTCGCTACTGCCTGTGGTACATTCCCTGCTGTTCTGCGTTTTCCCCCACATTGCATCACCTGCTTGCTCATCTGCTGCACACCGCTGGGATCCTAGACCAGGAGGAGGGGAATGCTTTTCCCCTGCATGGCTCCAGCTGCTTTGAAACCGTGGCACCTGTTGGGGCTCCTTGAGAGGCTGCAGCACCCACAGAGCGTAGATGGCAACAGCACTGCCACCTCTCATCTCGGCACTGAGAACAGCTTGAATCAGATCCATGAAGCACAACAGGGCTGCTCTGTGAACACCGATTAAAACACCTGCAGGATCTTTGTTTTTGTTTCCCTATGAGGTCTCCAGACTGAGGCAATTAGCAGCAGGTTTTAGTGACTCATGAAGCATCAATGTAAAGCTCTTCTTCAGAGTCTTGTAATCAGGATAAGCTAAGCTACTCTGAATTGTACATGTCCTACTAACTCTGCAGAGACTGTATCAGACCAGCACTAGTATTCACTTCCATCTCTATTAAACTCAAATTTTCTAAGTCTCCTTATTATTTATCTTTTTTTCCTGCCTGATTTGACTCACTGTTGAGCCGTACTGTGCAAGCAGCCCTGAGCCCTGCAGCCCAGGTAGGTACTGGGGATATGTGGTTTGCAACAAATTCCACGCTGTATTTATCTGAGCTATGTAGGGTATGAACATACTTAAAAGGGGAGAGAAACCAGCTCACAATTCTACATTGCTGCAGCTTCTTCTCAGGCCGCATGGGTGCCTGGCCCAGGTAGATGTACCTGGGGGATGTTACTTGGTTAATGCTACTCATATATGAGAAGGTTCCCTGTTCCTACAGACAACTTCTGTCAAGGATTCTCCTTGTTGCAAAGATTCATAATTTAAACAGAAAAGGCTCTAAATAATTTCTGAAGGTGATACCTATGAAGTCAAACCATTTTTCATGGGAGAGCGCCAAACAAATGATTATCCTTCAATAAATCCATCATGCATGACATCCGTGCTCCCATGGGGTCAGCCCCACAGTAAACAAACAAAAGGCTTTTTTAATGATTCACCATTGCCTGAAGAGAAGGAGAAAAGAAAGCATCAATTTTTTCTTGAAATGCAGGTTGACAGACCTACACTGATGAGATATTTACATCCAGAGGATATTTTCCTTATGCAGGGACACAGCTCATTTCTAACATTCTCTTTCTATTGGCAAGTGGCAGGGAACAGCCTAAATCAAAATCAAGTGCTCCAAAGTTGTGAGGCATAAATCACTTATTGTCCTTAAGTTTAAAACTTAAGAACAACAACATGCCTCAGTAGTCTGTGACATCTGATAATCTAAAACTGTAGAGAGTCATTAAAAAAGCTCAAAAGTTAGAATTTCCCATCAAGGAAGTTTCAAGGAGGACTTGAAACTTGTTTTCCCCCTTCCATAGCCACTTGCTAGCGGATGAAAGAACACACAAGTTGTTCCACAGCCAGTGCAAGAACCTGGCAGAGAAGCCCTAAGTGTGTCCAAGTTCCTGTGCAGCTGGGTCACCTCAGCTGGACCTCACACGCACTGCTGTCTTCCAGTTATGAGCTTTCCCCACAACAGGCTGGAAAGCACTTGGGGATTCAGAATTTGATGGTCCATTCTACCACACCACTTTTCCATCCCTCCTACACCAGTGGTCACACCAGCATAGATGGGGACAATGCAGCAGAGAACAGGGTCTGTAAAGCTCTGCAGATGGTATGTCATGAACTGAGAGAGGCTTTATCATGTGGAAATACACTTGCATCTAAATATACAGCTTTCAGCATTTATTACAGCTGAAAAAACATACACATTATAACTAAAGCAAAAAAATCATCCATTCCAGTCTAACAGGCCCCACTGGTGAATAACGCCGAGCACAAGTTGCACTGCTGAAGATAAATGAGCTAGATTACCTAGGGAATATCTCATCCAGATGAGCAAAGGGTGCTAAATGGTGTATGAATATGCATAAAGCCAAGTGACAGAAGTACATACTCATTTTCAAAAAAGGAAAAAGTAATAGAATAATGTTATACCCAGGCTTTCTAACACAGCTCAAATTAAGGGTGGAATTTCAGTCTATGATTATTTCCATTATGTGCTTTTATTTGGAAGGGTTAAGAACTCAGCTGTTCAAATGCACTCTTGGATGAAATTTCACAGGTAGAGAGCATTCCAGCATGAAAAATCAGCATTATATATCAAGAAGAGAAATTGTTTGTAATTTTTACATGAGAGTTGAACACAAAACAATTTTCAAACTTTTCCATTTCTTTCAATTAAGGTGTCAAATGTCTGTGTTTGTAATAAAGCTCTTAATGAATGAGCTATCAGCATATAATGAAGTACACACCAGGGTAGACACTGCAATTATCACACATGTTAAAAATAGTCTTTCTCCTCTACTACACATATTTCTTAGTTCTTCCAAGTTTCAGGAGGCAAGATGAAAAATAAAAAGAAAACCCCAGAAGACACAAAGATGTGTTCTCTGGCCTGCAGGTGAAGATTATGTCATCTGTTGTCTTTGTTCCTGACAGAACCTGGGCACTTGGGAAAATCTGGAGACAGGAAGAAGTTGGAAGAACTCTGCACCTAATCTATTTAAAGCCAGATATCATCTCCTTTTTCTCTCTTAGCACAAGGATATTGCTACAGCTTCAGATTTTACATAGAAGGTATTCAAACCCTCTCACAGTGACAGCTACCACTGAACTTACAACGCACCCTCAGCCTGCACAGCGCTGGGTGCCCATCACAGCTGCAGGGAGGGTGCTGACCCCTGCAGAGAAAGTGCCCACCATGAGGAGGTGACATAAAGTATGGGGACTGCCTGGAAAACTTTTTCCAAATATTGGATCGGCTTTAAAGGACGGTCCTTGGTGATTTGACCTTGCACAATGTTGTTTTTTTAGTTAAACAGTGGGAAATATTTTAAATACTTCTACTATATCTTAAGATTAAAAATCCTTTGGTCTGCTTATACTGCTATATTCCAAACTATTCAAGTGAGAGCAATAAAGACAAATTTCATTTCAGCAGGATCTCTTTAATTAGTTTGCAATGAGATTTTCCCTGTTAGAGGTTTATAGCAAATTTTGTGAAAATGCTCTATGCAATTCTATTTAGTCTTGCTCCATCCTGTACAAATACCCCATAAAATATTTTAAAAGCCTGCCATTATAGGAATGTGCTGCTTGGTGTGTTATAATACTGAGATGGTAGTACTTTCACTCAGGAGAAACGCTGCCCAAACCAATGCCCATCACCACTCATAATTTACAGAGGAAGGAAAAGGCATGTCTCCATCAGCAAGGTGCAATCTGTTAATTTAATGTGAGCTCATCCAGCTGAACCGGTTTGACCAGTCCTGCAGGTTGCACGAGGTCCTGATGCCCAGCGTTTTTGCAGAATGTCCAATGATCCCACAGGGACCCCCTTGCAGGTGGGGGAAACAAAGCCAGGAGAGGTGAAATGGGGTGTCAGAGGTACCCAGCTCATTTTTGTGGTAGATCCTGGAACTTCAAGTCTAGCAGCACGATCAACAAGATGAGCTTTCTCTAGTAAAAGGCTTCTGTGAGAATGGTAGGAGCAGAAAAACACAGGCTGAGTTCTTAAATCTGAGGATGCTTTGTGTTATGGCTGTTGTTTGGCTCCATGCCGGTTTAGCCTCCAGTTTAAGAGTGAGTGGCATGGGATCTGTCGTGCTCATCGGTGGGAAGCTAATACCATGTGGATGGTGAAGAACAGCAAAGACAGCAGCAGGAAACAGAAGGGTAAGACTTTCAAAAAGTAATGTATGCTGTAATATATATGAAATTCAGGCCACTTATTTCAAAACATAAGCTCAGGTTTTAAAATCTCCCTGACAGACATTTTCTGCTTCTTGAAAAGCAAAGTCTCTCTTAAACCTCACAGTGATTATTTAATTTTCTTGCAGCCTTGCCTTAAAAAAAAGCAATATGAACTAAACTGCCAATTCATAAAATCTTAATTCTTGAGCCACTGTGTTACGCCAGACTCTGCTTTCTGTTCCCAGGCTGGATGGCCCCACTGTCCAGTGGAAATGGCACTTAAGCATCTAAGGACCTAGATTGGCTCCACAGACACATTTGCTTCAAAGAAGAAATATTTAGTTCTCAACTTTTTTGGTAGCTTGAAATGGTGTCTCTAGCACTCAAGAGGAATTGGGAGTGACTGTAAGTGTACTTGGATCTTACCTCCTAAAAATAAAGTCTTTTCTTTATGCATCCTGACAGTCAGCACAGAGATAATAATGAGCCATTCTCAGAAAGAGCGCTGTAGGATGAGCTGCACCAGGCACCCTAGCACAGAAGAGAGCCTACATGTCACAGCCTGGGGTACAGGAAAAGAGAAATCTCCACAGCGGAAAAACGCGTGGGAAAGATTATGCCAAAGGCTTTACAGAAGTGCTTTATTCTTCCTTACAAGATGAGATAAGCAATAACTTGACACTCAAATGCTGATGTCCATCAAAAAAATAAGAATAACTATATGTAGTATTTGGCTTTCTAGCAGCCACCTGGAAATAAATTTGCATAAAATCAGGACATAACTCGAAACTTACTTCATTATGCCAAACTACAGCAGTAAATGGAAACAAAGATAAATAAATAAGCCTCAGTGCATGAAGGAAACCCTGGAGGACACATGAATTAATCATTGTAGAAACAGAAGTAACAGACTGAACAAACTTGGAGAGAAGTGACTACCTGTTGCGGTGGGGTCTCCGCAACCTTCCCTGGCAGACAGCTTTGGCCTGTAGGAAGAATCAGAGGGCGATATTTTTGATAGACGTTCAGAGATGTTTTATTTTTCTTCCAGCCTCATGGCTGGAGGTTCCAGTACAGACTACTACAGACCGCTCCAAAGACTCCTCCAAAGGCTCCCCAGAATCATGTGAACACCCACCTAAGTACAGCATTCTCAGGGCGGGGTACATTTGAAAAGGCCAATGAAGAACATGATTTAGGTACAATAACATCAGGGAGCCTGGAAACCCCGTGTAACCCAACTCATGCTTTCACTCCCAA
>VYZQ01057576.1:110186-120296 GCA_013400655.1 Mystacornis crossleyi | reverse complement strand
GGTTTGGGCTACCCTGCCCACCTGCAGAAGCCTCCTCGCAGCGGGCTCGGGGCACGGGGGCCGTGGCCACGTGTCAGGGGCAGAGTCCACAGCAGGACGAGCACCGCCGTGGGGAGACTCTGCAGGCACAGTCACGTGGTCAGAGGGCCACGTGGTCTGGGCCATGTGATGGTGGCTATCTTCTGCCATAGAGGTAATGGGACCATGCACATGGGTCGTAAGGGCTTCATGGCTTACAGAAAATGCGTAGAGAGGTTCTATCACTGATACATGTTTTGATTGAGCCATTATCTCATCCAAAACCTTACACCAAAAATCGCTTAGAGAAGTTCCAGGGGGTAAATATTAAAAGGTAAGTCCCGAGAAACATAGAAGAAATTCTTGAAAAGCCAGTTAAGAAAATGTTCTAGATATCCCGGAGTAATTTTCATATTTTGCTGTGCCAGGATTTCTTTAATTTCCAGGTAAATTTCCTTCTGTGGCTTATACAGCCACATTTCCCATGATCCCTCCATAGTCCAGAGAGAACAGGCAAACCAAGGCAAGGAGAGAAAGACCCAGGGAACTTTTACTCATTGAGTTTTGGTGGATGTTCTGAATTCCTTGTTGCTGCTCCTCTTTTCACTGTCTCTAGGGGTCCAGGGATCGTAAAAATGCCCGAAATTCTCCACCATCTGTTGTGGTGGGGTCTCCGCAACCTTCCCTGGCAGACAGCTTTGGCCCACAGGAAGAATCAGACGGCGATATTTTTGATAGATGTTCAGAGATGTTTTATTTTTTTCCAGCCTCACTGCTGGAGGTTCCAGCACAGAGTGCTCCAAACACTGCTCCAAAGGCTCCCCAGAATCATGTGAACACCCACCTAAGTACAGCATTCTCAGGGCGGGGTACATTTGAAAAGGCCAATGAAGAACATGATTTAGGTACAATAACATCAGGGAGCCTGGAAACCCCGTGTAACCCAACTCATGCTTTCACTCCCAAGGCCCATCCCCCCAGGGGGGAACCTCCACAACTACCCAGGAATCATTCCACCTTCCTGACTCTAAATGTAGATCCTGAAAATGACTCCTTAAGGCTAGATATTGTCCATTCCCAAGCATGAATACTTGTCAGCACTAAATGTGGAGAAAAGATCACTTAAAATTAGTTCCAAGCTACAAAACATATTTAAGGCTATCAAAACTGAGGTGAGATTTGAGTCTAAAGTTCAGCAGAACTTGTCTCCTAAAGATCATAAGGACTAGTCACACAGTAACATTGAAAAGATCCCACTGTGATATTCCCTGCCCTGAGGAAATCAACTCCAGCTCTACATAAAAATTCTGCTGCACGTGTGTTGCAATTTTTATCCCACAGAGGTGAGATGAATTTTTTCATCATCTGAATATAGCACAGTGTCTCCAAATGTGTACATGGATGGCACACTCAGTCACTTAATAAATGAGATTAAAGGAAATGCTTTGGCAGGAGCTACTTCCTTTAAAGGATAGCTGAAAAATATATTTATCTGCATCGCAATTTCTCAACAGTCATAAACCAAGCAAAAAGACATAACACAACCAACCAGCCAGATTTAAAGGCCTCTATTTTAAAATGTTGTTGTTTTTTAACGCTGCTATACTGTGAAGGTTGTCAAGGAGATAACAAAACCTCAAAAAGAAAAAATCTAATCCAAAAGGTAGCCGATTAAAGAAATATATTGTGGGTCACTTGAAGACTGGCAATGACTGACTTTGACAGAAAAGATTCTGGAGGCAAGTCAAACTGTCTTATTTAAAGGCACAAGCTCATTGTAAATCACTTTCCTGAAAGTAGAGGCGAGTATTTGGCCTTAAGCCATTGCAGACGAACTGCATTACAGCTCTTGTGAAACGCACAAAATTCATTGCAGAGCTCCTAACTCTGAAACAAAGAGTTTTTTAAGCTACAGATTCTTCAAAATTATCTTTTCTATTACTTTGGACTCTCTTCAAAAGAATTTTAGACTTAAGGTCTTCATGCCCAAAATTTTGAGCAGAATCAAATGGAGTTTTCTGTTTCACCATAAATCTTCCCAAAGCACAGATTTCAAAAGAAAAATTCTGCAGCTTTATTACTAATCTGTCAGAACCACAGTGCCCAATACAAATGATTTTCCTTTTTATAAGAAGTGCAGTTTGTTCTCTATCAAAGAAGAAAAATGCTCCCTTTTATGAATCTGGTCTCTTATGCTATTGTTAGTACTCTGCTAAATCGTAACAAATACTGAGAATGTTTATGCTTTTTTGCAAGTGACAGTTTTTCAAAGTAGTGTTGAATATAACTCTATTTTTTTAAAAGACCTTCCTGCTCCTTCCCTTCCTCCATGTGAAAAAAAAAAGTCAATCCTTGGGAAAATAGAAGGGCAAGGAGATTGTCAAAAACTTAATGTTGCTAACACAATCAGTGCTATATAATAAAGAAACTCACTAAATGATTTGGGAGAGCAAAGCTGAAGCAATTTTTTTCAAAATATGATACCTAAAGTCAACCTGATATTCAGAAAGGATTTTGCATTCAATTTTCTGTAGCACTTCTGAAAATCTAGGAGATTTCAGGATGATTTCAGATCTCAGGCTTTTTGAAGATAGAGGAAAATCACTTAGTTGCCTGAAGATTTACTTAATGACTGAAGTGTGGATATTCCTCCTGCAAGACTGATTCAGTGCTGAAAATGTGAGTAACTCAAGAACCACCTTACCTGGAGTACCTAAAAGAACCCCAGTATTTCCCAAGCACAACAAGTTAAGCTGTATGATTGTAAACCAGCTGTATTATCTCAAAGCGTATAATGAACCAGTTGTTTATAAACATTTTCCATCAAATGGGAACCTCCTCAAGGGGCATTTAAAAATTGCTATATGCACCATAAAATCTAGATGAAGCCTTGCAAGCACAAGGATTTTAAGACTTTGTCACTAGGAAGATGTGTGCTACCCTAGCACCATGCACAGAGCCTTCCACTGCTCTCAGGCAGTCTATAAAAACATAATAAGGAGTAACAAGCAAAAAGGAGAAGTGTGAGTAGAGGAAACGTGCCATGCAGGTATTTGTCTTAGAGTTAGACAGCAGGAACTCAGCAGAGAGCTGTGATGGTCATGGTAAAGTGCTTCCAGTGCTTCTTTCTCAAGGCTCCATCCCTTCACAGCTGTGCTACTGAACCCAGTCTGTCCCAAGGCAAGGGCTGCAGTATTTTGGGTATCTGACAACTGAGTGCCATGTGACAGCAGATGACAGATTTAGGAAGAGAACATAAGCAACTCGAGTTCCTGCCAAGCGGACTATTTGTCTCTTAAGCATTACCACGCATAGATGCAATTTTATTTCACATCAGCATTGCACCTCTGCCGGTGTTTTTAAAGTGATTTAACAACTTAGCTGCTTGCATGGCTGAAAACAATTTCCCAGATTAATGCCGGAGTGTAAAAACTACTTGGAGCAAGTTAAGGAAAACACAGGTCCAGAGTTACCTATAACCAAGGCAAGATTTCCTCCTCAAGATTCTCTGCAAGATCACATCAGAGCTGGAGTTAAAACTCAGCTCACTTTGGCTGCACTTCCCTCCATGTCTTCCCACTATAACTGTGTCCCTGAGTGCAAGGTGGTTTCCTATCCAGTGATCCTAATCAAACAGGGGGGCTGCGTGCTATTGAAAACACGGCTGCAACCTAAAGGAGGGCTCAGGCCCTAATTCATATTCATCCACACTGTTGGAATAATTCACTGGATTTGAATTTCATTTATTACCATTTTCTTCCCAAAGGATGCCTTCAGTGACAGCAGAGACCCAGCTGGGCTCTGGAATATTTCAGGTGGGTGAGGAAGAGGACTAGTCTCGGTGATATCAAAGACACAACTTGATGTAATAAAGAGAAATGTTTCTAAATTTGTGTGCAACTGCAAACGCTCATTGACTTTCTAATGAATTGTCGGCAGAAAGTAGCTCTCATCTTTGTGCAAGCTGACATCCAGGTATCTTTCTGTGCCATGGCCTTAGCTACATTATTTATCACATCACCAAAAGATGTACAGTAATGAAAAGAGCAGATGTCTTTGGACAGCTGCAACATCATTAATGGCATGAATTTCTTTTGTTTGATGCTCTTGCCTATTGCTACTACCCCAGGTTAACAGAAAAAGAATCTAACACTCATACAGCTACATTTGGGTAGTGATATATGGGAAGATCTATTATTTTAGGTAATTAATTTCTTTATGACTATTTGAAATCAGCAGAAACCCACTTTTTGGGAAGGTCCTATAGCAAGTAACAGATGCAAACCTCCAATTACTTGTAACATACTTATGCCCTGGTGTTGTGGAGAGAGAATTTATGTGCCCACACTTAAAAATATAAAGCAATATTTTTGTTTACCTTCTCTAATGTGACTTTTTCACCTCACATCTGCTGAGAAAGGTCAATGCCAGTCCCCAGCCCCCCATGAAAACAGATGAGTGCTGAACTACAGCCAAGAGCTAGTACAGATATCCAGATATTCTTCTCTTCCCGTAATGAGATCTCCTTTTCCATGTAAATACCACAAGAATTCCTTGTTACCTGTTCGAGAAATGCACCAAGTAGTGGGAGGCTAAGGTGCCCATGGCCTCTGAGACCTACTAGTGACCCAGAGCTTGAAAGCCTGCAATGTATGCAGAAAGAAGAGCAATTCCCAGACCCTTTAAAGCACATCTCTGCACTAAGGGATATTCAGGGCAGAGAGACCAGGGCACACAAGTGGTGCTGGTTATCTTCAGGAGCCTTCTGTCTAGGCATGGGATGAAGATAAGTTGTCAAGCACATTCATGGCTAAATATTTATAAGTTAAGATGAGAGAGATTGTAAAGAAATGAAATACAGAGGAAACAACATCCTCTTTCTCCAGGGCTGCCCTGTTTCTTCCCCGCCTTGTAAAGAAACAAGTCCTATCTGAAAACATTTTAAACTAGAAAAAGGCCTGAAGTAAAATTTGTGTCAGAACACCACATCTAGACTAAGCACCTTAGTTCAAAAGCAGCTAGATATTAATCTCTGTATCCAGGCTCACACTCCAAAATTCCAAAAGTTGGATTTGACCTAAAGCAGAGAAAAGTTCAGGACAGCAACTTGGATCTAAATCCTGGAACCCATCTAGGAACTTGGTCCTTGTATTTATGAAAATTGAGGAAGAGATTTGAGGTGGGTGATAACAGAGCAATGTGATCCTCTTCCAAAGTGTTCTTTTTTTCTCCATTTCATCTTTTGAACTTTACGTGGTAACTCTTGGATTGTACAACAGGGAAGAAAGAAATTCTCCTTCATGTTAACACCTAGTTAAACACTACTTATTGTAATTGCTTGGCAGTAGACCAAAGTATCTCCTTTCAAGTAATAATTTATGCTAATAGCTGTAACTATTCAATATCCAAACACCTCTTCAGGTATGTAAGATGGTTCAAAATCTTATCAGAGCCTCAGCAGACCTGCCGAGCCCCTCTGAAGCATTGCTTTCTCTACCCTGAATGCCCACCAGCTAAAATCTAGGGTTGCCAAGATGAAGGGAACGGTCACAGCTTTCTCTCCCAGTCTAAGCTCATGCACAGTAATCCTAGGCTTGCCAGGACCATGCTGGATGCGTGTGCAGTCCTGCTGTGTTCAACCAGCACAGGGTGAACACATGAGTGAAGGTCTGTGTGTGTCAAGGCTGAGATCCTCAGCATTCAAGATGACCAGCAGCCCAGCACTTTCACAAATCAAATCACTGTGTAATGGTGGGATCCACCCAGGGTACAGCCAAGTTACATTTTCTGGGCTTAATAGAGCTCAGGCTGGACCCAGAACTTTTGTAAAATGTATGAGGTACATTCATGCTATTGACAGATCTAGATTTTTGTGTCTCATCAGATGCTGCATCCAAAATGTTTTGGATCAGATCATTAACAGACCAAATGATTAGTCCCTTAAAAACTTCAAACAGTATCCAGGTCTCAAAACATATGTGTACATGTAGGAAAAAGAGGAACTACTTGCTCCTGAACTTTCCTGAGAATTATGTTCTTAAATACTCTGAGTTCTTCTAAATATTTTTCCACTGGTATTTGTGTTGCAGACATAGCCTTAAAACCCCAGACAAACAGAGTTTTGTAAAAAATGTTCATATTTAATGATTTAGTCGAACATTATAATTGAATGTAATGGAAATTCCCTTTTTTTCTCCTGCCACAAAACACTGATCCTAATTCATCAACAAGGCACAAGAGCTTAGACAATAGAGAGCCAAAGAAACTGGATTGCAGTGCTTTTAACTCATTTTACTTGGAATATACTAAATTTGTTAACTAACCATAGAGGTTTTCTCACCCACTTTGAACCAACTCCCTGCTCCTAGAATAAGCTGCTCTTTAGTGATTCTGAAGACTCTCAAATATTTAAGAAGCATTTCTGCTAAGATCTAAAAGACATGAATGCAGGCTCCTTCAAACCCAAAGTGTATCCTTGCTCTTCTCAGACAGTTTGCAAAAATTTCCACTTTCCACTGTGTCATCAAGCAGTGATACTATTTCTTGGCTGGCAAAGAGGTGGTTTTGCCTGTGCAGATATATATTTTTGCAGCCGAAATAAAAATGCAAAAGTAGTTCTTAAAAACAGCTCTGTAAAAAATGGCTATGCGAGTGTTAATATACATGAGAAGAGTACCAGAAACCTGAGCCAGACACATGCAGCACGGGAAAGCCTCACATTTTTTCACTAGCTGACTTTAGTGGGTTTTAGGGTTTCAGATTGCAACAATTTGCTTCTCCATCAGATAAAACAGAATCTCTCCAAGCAAAGGGGATAGAGCTGCTTGTATCTGCATTCTTTCCAATGCTTATGGATGGCCCTCCTCACTAGCCACAGATTCTACAGGGTCATAATTTTAATAGAAGCACATATTTACTCAACTACGGCCCTTGTGCTTTCATGTCAGAGAATATTTCCCTTTCCTCTTTCTAGTCAATATTTCTAAACTATGCTATTAACCAGGGCAGAAAATCCAGCAGGTACCCATTTTGCTTTCTTTAATAATAGATGATATCTATTTCAAAAAGATAAAGATATTTCCTTGCTCTGGGATGTGTTGTTTTCCTTTCCAGATAAGCCACTGTTTTGCACATTACATTTGCTGCCTTCCAGAAACAGCAGATAACACTGAAGAGATTTAATTAATATGTACCACAGCACGACCTCAATGGATAGAACATCTACCCTAAAGGAGCGGAGCTGTAGGAGGTAATTAGAGCACACCATGACATTTATTACTAATGCTCTTCCATTGACATTTGCTGTTGACAGGCTGCATATAAAGTTTTCCTCTGTTTGCACTTACTTACAATGATTTAGACCTCCCCACATACGTAAGTGGGAATGCTTTTGCTGTTTACAGTAAATTAAAGCATAAGAGACAGAACAAAATCTTGGCCTTTTGAGAGCAACAAAGCTAAACTCCCACCAAATTTCTGTACCCAAATTTCTCCTCCACAGAGTGTATTATGGATAAGTGCTGCTAGTATGAAATAAATCCTTTCAGAAGGGGAGATGTCCCATGCTCCTGTCCATAGTCTCTTCTGCTGTGCAAATTTAAGAAAACAATAACTGTTGAGTGTAAAATGGATAAACAGAGAGACAAAGAATCCGGATCAAGAACTCACTTCTTCCAATCCCTCTCCAAACCTACAAAACCTCCCTGCTCGTGAGTTGCCTTACAGAGGGGATGTCTGAGTACTTTATTAGCAGATGCATTTAGGTAATTAAATGATCATTTCAGGGTTAAAGTATACCTCAAAATTAGTAAAATACGGCAAAAAGAACACAGTAAGTAGAGGGTAAACTCTACTGTTATCAGTAGATGTATCTAGAAGCACCGTAAAAGCCCTGGTAAAATTTGACCAATGTCACAACCTATGAAACACTCAGTGTAGTAGAATGAAGCTAGAAGAATTACTTATTAAGAAAGTCATTTCACCTGGGATGAAGCAGCCAATAACTCAGCTAATCTCATTCAAAAACATTTTTCATCCCTTCCCTCTTGCAGCACACTAAAACTTAGAATTAAAAAAAATCTGTTTAGCTGTAATGAACATGCTCTGTTTTGGAGCAGCCTGTTCTCACCAGCAGACAATTATACCGTTAGCTGCTGGAGGACAAACTCTGCCGCCCAAAGAAAGACTTAAAATTCAAATTTGTTATAGTGAGTTATGAGGAAAGAAAAGTATGAAAGGTGGGTACTTGTAACACTGGAAGCAGCACAGGTCAGAAACATATTCAGAATATCTCAGAAACTACAGGAATTAATCACTACCACGAATACCATCTCACGCATACCACACCAGAGCCTACTCTTGTGAAGTCTTCCACAGCTAGAAGGTGGTTTATGTTACTGACTAATGGGAATATAATGAGAGTTGTTACATCTCCCTTATGCTCTGTCTCAGAATATAATCTATATATGTTTCAAATTTAGTGGATAAAGAAGATTTAGCAGCCTTATTTCCACATATTTATGCCTATGAGAACATCCCGGATGTTCTATTCAAATAATTTCCAGGCATCCCAGTGATTTCAAAAATACACTAATAGAAAGCAGCAAGGAGAGTACACACAAGTACATTGCAATTAGAGATTATTTACTTAGAGTGAAAAAAACCCAAACACTTTCAGATAAAAATCAAAATAAAGCCATGTTTCTACTTAGGCACTTCCCACGTTTTTTTCACTTGAAAGGAAAAAATGCATTAAACTTCTTGGCACACGCACATGCTATGATTTGGCCAGGATTTACTGTGCTAATTGCATTGACCTCATTAGCACACTGTGCACTGCTTACTGCCCACCCTGTAGTACTCTCCCACTCTAACTTATCCCAAACTACAGTTACGGGGTTTGGGTCTTGGATACTTTTTACTTGGATTGGTTACACAAGACCTTACTCCCACAACAGAGAAATAAGAAGTATAACCAACAACCAATTACGATTAATTTTACTTTTGGTTAAAGTGAGAGAAAATTAACTACTGTGCCCATGGTGCTATTTGAGAAGGTGTNAATCTCAGAATCTCATTTCTGGGTACAGAAAAGAGTTGCCTACAATTTACTGTGCTCTTCTCTACCACCTGAAGTGACTGACTGCTGTGAAGGATGTCCAACAGGCAGAGGGCTTGTGAGAGCTGTGCGATCTGGGAAATTCAGGTAATTAATTAAAGAGGCTGAGTGAGGCTTGTTGGCTTGGGCAAAGCCTTAGTCCGAAACTTGTTTATCTCCAGCCAGGTCGGAAAAAAGGCAGAGTGAACACAAGTCTGCCAGCATATGTCCCTGTCACTGCCCTTTCCTCATTTGCCCATGACAAATGCCTGTACACAGAGCTGTTCGTTTCCTGTAGTCAGGCAGGGCCACAGACTGGTAAAGTAACATGCAAAAATGGTGTTCTGACATGATTAATCCTCTATATTTTTTATACCAATTTCCTCTACATGCCAGTACAACGTGGTGCATGAAATATGGGAAGCTTCAATTCAAAACTGTGCACCCCCTCATGGTTAAATGCTGCACAGTGGGTGGCTGTGCAGACATTCTTCACTGTAAAACATTAAAGCACTCATTGATGTCATAATCTGAAATCACCAAAAAGCCAAATGCTGCATACTGAGCACATTCATTTCTTATTCAGTGACACAGCTACAGCAGTCAAAACCCAGTAAAAGCAGATATTTTCCTAGTTTTCTTAAAAGTGTATATGAGGAAAAGTTTTATTACTCCCCAATTAATAATGTTTTTGAAGCACTTTTCCTGAATTATCTATATGTAATCAGGACACATGATATACTCTTACAGCCTTAGNCCCTCTTGCAGCACACTAAAACTTAGAATTAAAAAAAATCTGTTTAGCTGTAATGAACATGCTCTGTTTTGGAGCAGCCTGTTCTCACCAGCAGACAATTATACCGTTAGCTGCTGGAGGACAAACTCTGCCGCCCACAGAAAGACTTAAAATTCAAATTTGTTATAGTGAGTTATGAGGAAAGAAAAGTATGAAAGGTGGGTACTTGTAACACTGGAAGCAGCACAGGTCAGAAACA
>VYZQ01057576.1:61191-81518 GCA_013400655.1 Mystacornis crossleyi | reverse complement strand
GAGGGAGGTGATCCTGCCCCCCTGCTCAGCCATGGTGAGGTCTCACCAAGAGTGCTGTGTCCAGTTCTGGGCTCCTCAGGACAAGAGAGACATGGAGCTCCTGGAGTGAGTCCAGTGGAGAGTGATAAAGATGATTAAGAAACTGAAACATCTCTTATGAGGAAAGGCTGAAAAAGTTGTGCCTGTTGAGTCTTGAGTAGAGATGACTGAGAGGAGACCCCATCAAAGTCTGAGTATCTGAAAGGAGTGTGATTCTGTTCCCTCAGCCACTCCAGAAAATAAAAGGACTGCAAACAACAAAAGCAAGAACCAGGCAGAATTTCAAAGGGCAATCTGGAGGCATCTACCTCCAGGCATCCGTTTGAGATCCCTGGACACTTAAGTGTTCTCCAGAGAGCAGTTTACAGCAGTCAAGCAAAGCTCCAGGGTACTCCAAATTCCCCTCCTGGTAATATGAGGCAGGTTCTGTTACTGAGCTCAGGCAGCTCTTCCTTCTGGCTCCCAAGTTTGATGGTGCAAATACAGTTTCCCCTTTCGACCCTTTGCAGAGAAAGCGCCATGCAATACTGAGCCGAGACAAACACACCCTCCCTGTGAAGTTTCACACTTAAATGCCACTCCCTGAAACTTTCTCTGCAGATACTGCTTCTGATATCACTCAGCAGCACAGGCCAGACGCACTTTGAAGGGCTCCAAGATCCATCCATTCTATTCTTGCCTACTAGATGCACAACAGATGATCCAGGTCTTTTCTTGCTTAGCATGTAGAACCTCTTGGATCAGCAGGAGCCACTGCCTTTGTTCCTATGCTGTATACTATCTCTCCATCACCCATATTCAATTATTCATGAGTGAAATAACAGTTTTCAGCATTAATAATTTACTGCTACACCAAGGGGATGTGTAAGGTAAAATGTAACTGGTATGGGAGTCTGAGCTTTGGCAGTTTTTATAATACTCATTCATCTAGTATTTTCCATCATTAATCCTTGTGCTTTGCTGACTAGAACGTTTGCTCAATGACAGGCATATTTCCCCACCCACATTGATCCTGGTACATAGGTTCAGTACCTGCAAACAAGAAACATATTTTTGGTTGTGGGACTTAATTTATTAACATGCTGTCATCAGATTTTGCGAAGTCTTACTCTCAAGAGAAGTCACATGGACCTAAGTAGGTCTACTTGCTTAAAAAAAGCCTGCTGATATCAGTGCAAGGTAGTGAGGATGGGTCTTGGGTAAGCATGTAATAATAATGCAATTAATAATAATTAATAATTTATTATCCAGCCTCACAGGCAGTTCCACTGCCTTTCTTGTCCAAATAATGAGAAAGCTCTTTTGGGGGACCTGGGCTAATTATATTTACTGAAAGCCTCATCAGAAACTCTAATTCACTGCCTGGCAGCACATAGGCATTGAAGAGGTGCAGGTGTAGGGAATGCTCCTGGACGGGCACCAGATGCAGCGGTGTTCACTACACCCCTCCATTAAGGTAACAGTACATTTGGCATTTCCTTGATCTGACCCCTCTAGACACTCATGAGATGAAAGGAACAAGATCATGAGCAATGCACCTCTGAGTATATCCTGTAAAAATCAGGAAATTCAAGTGCTCATCTCAAATTAAGCCAAAAATCCAAAGGAAAACATTCCCTCCCTCACTGTTTCCTCCTCACAACAAGAAAAGCTTGACTATTACACTGATAAACTTAAGTTGCTGCTTTGCTTAAGCGATTTGCAGTTCAACAGAGACACAGCAGTTATGTAACTCAGGGCAAGCACCAGATTTGAGCTGAGAGGCTCGGCATGCTGTCCCACACCTTGTCACGGTTAGACGTGATATTCCCCTCCCCTGTTTCATCTAGTTAAAAGCCCTATCAATAAGCCCCACTAACCTTTGACTAAAGACCCTCTTCCCACTTCAAGAGAGGTGAATCCTGAATTCAGCAAGCCTGGTGTCATGTAGGCCATCACTTTATCAAAGAAAACAACAATTTTGGCATGGAGCCGTGCATTAATACACTAACTGTCCAGGGATCTGAAACCACCTGTTTCTTTCAATGCCACTACCTGCAGCTGGAAGAATAGAAGGAAAAATAAACTGTGCCCCTGATTCCCTCACCAACTGTCCCAAGGCACTGGAGTATCTTCAGGAAAAACACTATTTCCATCTAAATTCAATGACAGGGTGATTTATTTATTTAATTTGCCTCATGAAGACCTGAATATCAGAATACATTGAAAAAGCAGGCTCATACTTATTAGATCTCTACTTTGAGGTAGCAGTTGTATTATTTGAAAAGTGTCAAGTAAGAAATTGAACTCATGGGGTTTTTTTTCTTGAAAGCTGAGCAAAGTCCTAAGAAGTTTTATTAGCTTGGCATACTGAGTACTTTCACAGACTTGCAACATGCCAGAAAACATGTCATAATTTTCACTAATTTGCTTGCATTTGCAATGATTTGGCTGAATTTTCCTGAAAAAACAGTTTTCAACTTCCAGCTTGCTCTGGACTAGTTCCTGGATGAAAACTCACAAGTTTGCTCATTTCCTTACTTTGGCCTGTTTGTTTTACTGGGTCATCTGCAACAGACCACATTCTTCGAAAGCAGAGGACAGAATGAGAAGCCAGAAGCTCTTTGCTTTCCAAGACACCTGTGCACTAGTCCTGGCTTTGCCAGTTGCCTGTTGCATCAAGCTGGTCCCGTCACTGCTCCAGTTCTGCCACCCTGTGAGCTTGCTGGCTCAGGACCTGTCCCTTACAGTGCACTGCACAATCAATAGCATAACAGGGCCTTGATATTGATTAAACCTGCCAGCTGCTACGCTTAGGGACATCTCAACAGCAATAATCAGAACAAGTAAGAAATGCTACATGAGGTTTCCAGAGCAGGGAAGGCTTTCTGTTCTGCACAGTGTGTCAGCAACAGTGCAGTAACCACAGCACTCAGAGGCACAGAAGGAACACATTCACTAAGCAGATCTCTCTTGCTGTTTCTTTTTACTGTGATCAAAATCTAATGATATTGAGGTTTTTAGAGCAGGTTAGTGGGAAGAATAAATAAACAAACAACACGTAATGCAATGGTTCTGACCCTCAGTGGGAAACTGCTGCTGTTCCACAACAAAACTGCACTAATAATGCAGTTAGTTCAATTGCACTTTCCTTGCTGCACTACTGCTGCAGTGCTCCTCCCCTGGGGGGTGACTGGATAGTTTCTTGCTGAACCTTACTTATAGCACTCTGCAGATTTCCCGCTGGTGCAGCCAGACACAGGCATTTTGCGAAAGGGAAAAACAAAAAGGATTCTCTTGCTTCAAGACATGTTGAGGAAACCAGACTTTTAGAGAACTTGTGATGCATACAGCTTATCATTAATAAAGCAATTTTTTTTTCCTGTGAACTATTTCCCAGGGAGGGAGAGCTGATTTCTATCGCTTAAGACATGTTTACAACAAGCCAATAACCTACATGGAGGAACATGCACTTTGCTACCTGAGAACTAAGTAGGTGAAATAGACACCTGGACCCCAATTCAGTCAGACAGTTAAGCTTGACAATATCAGTACTTATCACCCACAATTTCCCCTTTGACTGGCATGTTAAATGAAGCTGAAAATTGCTTCCTAGACACAACATGCTTAAATAATCAAAACACTCTTAATATTAGGGACAGACTATTTCCTTTTGTTTCTAGTTAACAACTCCCATTTTGCACAGTCAAGTTTTCTCCAGGCTCCTGATGCAATCTTTTGGGCAATGCATACAGAAGGATGACTGAGAAATCTATTAACACATATTTGCACTAAGACCTTGATACAAAATTCTTAGCCATGATCTGCTGCTCCTAGCATGTGTTAGCCACACTGCAGGCCCATGTGTCCTCAGGACATGTGCCTCTGTCATTAAATGGCTAATACAAGCCCTTGGGACTTTATATTCATCCCAGAGCTCACTACTGGATAGCTACCCAGGCATTAGAAATGAGTTTTCCAGAGCAGAATAAATCCCATCTTGGATAAGGAAGATCAGGGGAGTCTGAGAAGCAAAACAAGCTATTGTGCAGATGTAGGAGCACACAAATCTCACCAACGGGGTGCTAATACAAATGCCAGAGTCCCCTTACACACTGAGTTGGTAAGGTTTGTGTATCCCCACTGGAAGCCAAGTAGAAATTTCCAAGGTGATATGCCATCTCTTCCCAAACAATGAATTAAAAAAAAAAATTTGGATGCGTCTCTATGAGCTCAGAGAACTAGGCGGAACTGGCATACTGAGATGCCAAGGAGCTTCGTGGGCTTATGGCAGATGCTCCAGAAAAATACACCAAGTCCCTCAGAAAGAAACCACAAGTAGTTATGGTGGTTCAGGCATGGTTTCCCAGCATCACTCACACCAAGCCCATGTGGTACTGCAGTGGTGCTTATCAGCACAAACAACAGAGCAGGCAGATGCATTACAAAATGTTGCAAGCAACTGAGGAAGTAAGATTTTGCAAAGACGCACCTCAGCATTACAGTCACACATCCTTTTCTTTGCTAATGTAGCCTTTATCCTGCTAAGTGCTCACTGCTTACAAACACCTACATGGCAGCTATACCAGGGCCAAGACTGATGCTAATCTGTCCTTTTAACCCTTGTTTAAGAGGAAATGCCTTCCTCAAGTTACTTACTTGTGGCTTCTGCATTATCTGAGCGGACCCTTTGAGGCTGTGCAAGACCTCTACCTCAGAAAAGATCTGACTTATCTCAGAGGAGTGCAGGAGCTTTATTTAATCACATTTATCCTTCCTGCATCTTTGCACCTCTACAACGTTAAGCCTTTCTTGACTTAATTCCTTTGGGAATCATTAATTCATTCACATTTTTGATCACCTTCTCCTGTCTGCCTCCCATCTCACCAGCCATGAAAAATATATACCTACCAGCTGAGAGTCTATAGAACAAAGGTCTATCCAGCCCTGCTGTGTGATACAAGGAGTTTTTGGGACCCAGATATCTTTAATAATGCAGAAGAACACTCTTCTCCCAGTGGGAAGGAAAAAAAAAAGCACCAAGATAAACAGTTTAAAACAAAATGTTATGATTTAGTTTTCTCTGCTTAGAAGATAAATTTAAGAGTGAGGTGATTTCCTAGAATTCAATCGCACATGATTCTAAAGCTCTGGGATGCTGCAGAGAGCAATATGCGCCTACAAGGGATATTTGAAAGATAACAAAATAAATTCTGCCATCAAGGAAATGTAGACAGACTCCAGGAACCATTAAAAGTTTTGCCAATCCATTCTGCAAATAGACACCTTATATTGGCAGTTCTCTTCATCAAGCACATTTCAGGAATAATAAACTGGTAAAATACCAGATAGTATGTAAAGTAAATTGATCATGATGTCTGAGTGCCAATATAGGAAGCAAATAACCTGAAGTAGAAGAGTTTTTTAATCCCTCAGGAAAGTCATAACATCATCTGTAACAGGAACTGAAGTGAGAACAAAGTAAAGTAAGTCAATTTTAGGTGCACAGATTTAGCAGATGGGACAATTAATCTTCAGAATCAGAACAGACAAACAATTTGGGTGGGGTTAGAGTTTTGCACAGTCCTAAGCACTGATGCTCTGTGAGGCAGCAACTGGAAAAGCTTCAGACAGCTACAGTAGCACAATGATGGGTGCTCCATGATGGATACTTGTGTGGGAGATCAAGTTTGTGACTGACCAGAACAGCCTCTGCACCTGCAAACCAATTTCAGTTGCAGTTTGTGATAACCAGCTATGGTGGGAGTAAGTGCCTCACTAAATCCTGTATCCCCCAAAACTGTAGCTGACCTAATTCAGATGACAGATTATTTACCTTCTGCTCTTCCTAATTATCCCTCCTTCAGCTTCGTTCATCTCCCTGCAGAGACAACTCCTTAATTCCAGAATCACCATGATCAGTCCCAGCCTGAGGGACTGCTGATGACTGGATAACTGCAGTGTGATGGAGAACCCTGAAAGATGCACCACAAACTCTGCCCAAAAGAGCTCTGCCTAATTAGATAAGAGGATTAGTTGCTGGGGGGAAATACCAGGCAGAGAGAAATTAAAGTAGCTTGCTCAGACTTATGCGACAGAGCAAAACAGGGTAGATTCTACCCAATTCACTTTTAGCCTCACTTTTTATCCATCAGAGAAACATTTCTTGATAAAAGATTCTTTTAAAATTATTTTAGTATTAAGTCTAAAATAGGCACAAGAGAAACAGCTGCAGTCTGACAGTTTATCTCAGCTGAAAATCTGACCTGTTCATCTCCTGCAGCATGGATAATCAATTTTCCCCACATCAAAACGTGTTGGCAGTTAATAGCAGCAACTCCTTTTTTGTTAATTAAGAATGAAGTTTGCCACAGATCATAATTATTTTTGAAAAATGTCGATGATAATTCAGCATGTGAACAGACAGAACATTTTATCATTATTTTAAGAAAAAAATACAGGTTGTGTTCTTGGAAAAAGACGTTCTATCTTCTAAGATTTTAAAATCAAAACTAGAGAAGATCAGATGCAACAACAGTATGGTATTTTAGGACACACGAGTAATAGTACCTTTTTTTATGAATTCATTAAAATCTGCCCTGTGACCCTACCTCAGCACTCCAAGGCCTGAAGTGCAGAGGTAGTGTAATAATTGGGTTGTGTGTGCAGCATCTGCTTTTTAACGAATCCGTGATGCACGTGTTTCACTGCAGACAGAGTAGAATATGCTACTTCAACACATATTGCTTTTTTAACATCTTCTGGGTATTTACAAAAGTACATAACAAGGTGCTACCTTTGCCAGAGGACAAATTAGGTGCAACCACTCCTGCATTTTGTGTTTCTTGTTAAGAGTTTGATTTTTGAGGAAACCTGACAGTTGCATGAAAAAACTCTCATCCCTCTTAACCCACCTCAGCAGAGAATCCATCCTGCTTGCTGCAGTGCTGAACTCCAGCTAGCTGAAACAAATATCTCTTTGTTCATCCGCTTAATCCCCAAGGGCAGCAGCCAGGTCAGGATTAACAGACACTCCCTGCTCCCTGCTATTTTTTTTCTTTCATGTGACCTTTAAAAGCAAACCAACATGACACAGTGCACACACAGAATAAACTCTGGAAACACACAAACAACCAGAGCCTGTGCTTCCCAATTCAAGGCCCAACATAAAAAGCCCATATCGCCTTCTGGAGCTTTGCAGACCACTGGAATAACAATAAGTCCCTCAGACTGCCAGGCAGATGCTCTTATCTGCTCTAACTCCCCCAGGAAATGACAACCACTAAAATAGGCACCAGATGGCCAAAAAGCCAACCTGAAAAATGAAGGGAAGGTCTTCTCTGGAAAGTGTTCACACATCTAACACTGGTGACAGAACCGTCTGGATTTCTCCATTTTGTCTACACTACTAATGACTCCAGCAACACATTTATAGCATTATAACTTAGGAAGCATCCTTCAACTCTGTCCATGAATCTACAGCTTAGTCAGTTCTAGATGTTTGTAATAGTTGATTACCTTTTTATTCCCCTTGCTCTCATTCTTGAGGTGAAAAGTTGCTAGAAAAATCACTTGCTAACTAATACAGGTTCATCAACAATTTGCATTTGCTAATGGTGTTTAACAGACCACAGTGATTGTTGTCCAGAATTCTTCTAAGAGGCAAAACAAACATCTAAATTATAACTTTCTAACATCTGCTTCCTCTAGGGGAGGATTTGTACGAGGTTTGACAGATGCAAGAGCTCTGAAGAATGGCTGTTACAAATGAGCCAAATAGCAGAGTCTTGGAAAATGCAGCCAATCTCAGCTTATTGAAATGATCTCCAACCCGAGGCAGAAATAACACACAGCTGTTCCTTCTGACGGCTGTTCAGGAGAGAGATGGTATCTTGTGATAGTATTAATAGATCTCATTTTCCAGGTGGTATGCAGAGTAAAAGAGAGCTCACCATTTCATCTCATTCGAGGTTAATTACAGTGTATTAAACAAAAAAAGCCACAGCACCCCCCAAATCTACAAGCTACCCAGTGTAGCAATGGTAGTGCTGAGCAAAACAGTCAACAATTACCCAACTCCATACATTAGCTTTTCACTCAAAACATGATTTTGTGCACACCACAGTAGGAGCTTTTAGGGTCATACTGTCTTCAGAGAAGTGAACAACAGTTCTGTGACTATAACTCTTCAATTCAACTTAATTCTTATTATATCTTACCATCAATTTTATTTACTAAGCCTAACATAAAGAAAATTGGATGCTAACATAGTAGCAACTCCTTTTAACAATAATTTTAAATCTGCCTCTACATCTTATTCCCAAGACGCTCCTCTGACTCAAGAAATAGCTGCCTTCTGGAGAAAATGAAGGAAAGAGGAATTTCTATGTTTACCACAAATCCTGCAAAAAAAGGGAAAATGAGAAATTATGTACCTTTTAAAAATTGTTGGGGTAGGAATATTAGGGTTTTTTTCCTTTTTTCTTTTAATAGCATTAGTGAAAACATGTAACAAAGCACCTGTTTGTTTGTAGATCCTGTCAAGCAAACACCATGATCAGAAACAAGAATGTCATAAGGCTTACAACTGGGAAAGAAAACAGGAAGAGCAGAAAATTTTAATGGCCAAAGAAGCTCCACGAAACCAGCAAAAGACAGCCTGCAGCCACGGACTGACGGCCTTATTAATGCTGCACTGATCCCCTCTCAAACCCGTGCAGTCTCATTATGGTTTTGGGAGGACAAGCAGCTGGGACTTGGGCTGATCTCTGCAGGCCTGCATCTCCAGGGCCAGCTGTTGACTCTGACAGAGGTTGCCAAGGACTGGGCAAATCTGTTCTATCAGTCTCCAGTCTAAAGGTGAGTTAATTTTCTCAGGCAGCAGGAGTGAGGGCATATGCTGGCTGTGTGTTGAGCTGGGTGTTTTAACACTGCTGCTGCTTCAGGGAAGGCGTGTTTGACCACAAAACCACTTCTCCCCTGTGCGGGAGAGCCTGCCCATACAATTGCTTCCCTTCAATTTTGGGTCAAGCTGTGCACAAATCTCGTGCAGGCTGTCCAAATAGCATGCAGGGTATAAAACCACAACCACATCTGTTCCTCATACAGCAGTTCCACACAGTTCTGCAACCTTCTGGCCTCACAGCCCATAATCTCTATTAAATTCACTCTGTGTCTGACAGGATAAATTCTCATTAACAGCTTGTGTTTTCCCTTCTGAGACCCCACAAGGAATAACATACATTACTTGCCAACTTAAATGGAACTTTTCCTTGCACCCAGCCTCCGGCACTTTGAAAAATGAAGGCCAACTATCCCGCAAAAGGAAGCGCCAGCATAACTTGCAGAATTAGATGGCTATAAGTGGTTAATAACTTTGAAGAGTGCCCAAACTGACAGGATGCTTATCAGCTGCCAAACTGAACAAAAGTTTGGTGGGCTCACAGCACCAGTGCAGCATGCTGGGCAATGCTGTTGCTGTTGTTATCAGCATTAGGAAAAACATGGTGCCCACAGGAATACATTTGTATTGCCTACCACCCAGTCAGGAGAGAGAATATAATTTGCAGCTATATAGAACAGTTCGTTATCTGTTTTGAATTTCTTTGTTTTGCTCATTTTACCTTAAGAAACCTTCCCCAAAGCGGCTCCTTCACAAAAATCCTTCACCAAAATTAAGGATAAATATTTAACCCCTTGTTTCAGAGATGCACTGTCATAGAGGAACAAAATTTTAATGCAGATAAATTTGCTATGTTGTAAAGCTCACACTGCTGTACAAGAGGCACTGAACATACAATTTTTGTGCCAAGACTGAAGTATATTTTTGCATATCCACAACAAATTTCCAGTGGATGGACAGAATACTTAAAATCTGAATGAATAGCACACACATGACACAGCTGATATGATACTTCAGGATATGAAAGTAAGTAGTCTAAACTCTTTAAGACTCTCTTTCTAGTCACTTACAATTCAAAACATTGAGGTGTTGAAGCAGAAAAAGCCAGCTCACTGTGAAAACCATGTGGAGCTCACACTACTTGTCCTTAGGATGAAGACTTTTGACTCAAAGGTTCTGTGCTAAAAGCTGAATAGAGTAACTGAACCTTACTACTACTGAATAGCACTCCTCAAATATGGCCAGACTTGTCAAGTCATAGGTGCCATAAAGCCTTCCTAAATAAGCAATCATAAGAGCCATCCAAAAAAATAAAAGTACTTTCCTTTAGAGCATCTTATCCCTCACAAGTTATCAAGCACTCCTTGAGAACATAAAGGGCAGAACATGTTATTTTTTAAGACGCTCACAGACAGCACATTGCAAGCAGGTGCAGACATTTTCATTTTTTCCAAGTACTCTGAGAATTCTCTAACTCTATGCCTTGGTAAACCTTCCCCAAAAGAGAGGCTTTGTACACTTGTTACTAGAACTGAAATCACCCATGACCAAGGCAGCAACTCAGAAGTGAAATACTGGCTGAAAAATTGTACTACTTGCAAAAGTCAGCATTTTACAGCTACTTTAAGGGGTAATGGACTTCCTAAACAAAAAATTAATTTCCTAAATTTATTCTTGAGCAGTTTCCTAGAGGAATGAGTGTCAGCACATCCTTGGGGATGTAGAGTAGAGGCAACTCCTACATTATCTATGTTCTAGAAGAAAGCTGTTGTCCCTTTATTGGGCTACCTAGAGATAGGCAGTGCCATGTGAAGCTGACTCTGAACTGGGAACATACAAGTGAGAAAGTTGGAAGGATCATAGGAGTCTCAGGAAAATGTAGAATTCCAGATAGCATGGACTAGAATGACAGACAGTTTTCTCGCACCATGAACACTTATGAAGGAGAGAGACACTCTTCTTCCTCCTCCTTCCTCTACACCACCACAAAGCAAAATTTTGCTTTGGGAAGAAGAGTTTAATGTCTGAGCAGAAGGTACCAGACCTCTCATTTGATTTGCTTCTTCCTGAGCACAACAAAAGTAAAGGTTTTAACAAGAAGATGAGGAACAGGAGCGCCATAACATCTGGTTCCCAGTCCTACAGCCCATCCTCAGATGCAGGAAGCAGAAGCCTCCTGCAGAGATACTAAAGGACCTGTATGCTGCTGGTGGCTTTTTATCCTAACCATCGTCACATAATTTGTAGGATGGACAATTCTTGCTACCTGCATTTAAAGCCAAAGTAATTAGATCAAAAAGAATTTGATAAGAAAGTAAACATTTCTGTTTCAATTTCTCCCCCTCCTCCAATTTGATATAAACAGTAACATCAAAATCTGAGCTAAGGATGTTACCTAGAGACAATGCAGTACACTGAACATAGAGCAATTCCTGCTGCATGATGAACGAAAAGAAGACAAGCACTTCAATGCAATAAAATCAGGAGAGGAATTACTTCCAAAACAGCTGTCAAGGGATGAAAAAGGGAGAAGCTGCTAAGAGGGACTGATTAATATTAGCACTCTTAGTGCTGAGAAACTGGGGACATCTTGGAAATATTCAGTGAAGACATAGAACTGTAACGCTTCTCAGGTCACATACAAAAAGAAGTGAAACTAATAATTCAGAATATATTTGCTCCAGGATGGTGATGGTTTCAGTTCCATGGATACAAGTCTCAGGGGGATCTGAGAGTTTTGCTCTGTAGTTCAAATCAATGGTTGGGAAACAGCGCTCAGATGTTCTCTGCTCAGCGATTAAAGGATTAACAGAGCAGGGCAGCAGCTTTCAACCTCTCAAAAGTTCTGAATTCATGTTTGTACATGCTGAGCTTTTAGGGCTGCCCAAGCAGGAGATCATTTGAATAGGATTTTCAAAGGCACACAGAACATACCTAGCCCCTTTCCATATAATAAAGTAAATGAAAAACACACATTTCCTGAAATTAAATCTTGATCCTCCAAAATGCTCAAGAAGAGAACAGACCTCTTCACCAATGAGGGGCTCATGCAAGGGCCAGCGCTTAGCGGGTAAAGGCTGCAGAACAGAGAGTTCTGAGAAAGATTTATCATCGTCTGCAGGGCCTAGAGATGAGAAATAGGAGTGTCAGGATTCCACCAGCAATCTCCGTCATGGAGATT
Organism: Mystacornis crossleyi; assembly: GCA_013400655.1. NCBI lineage: Eukaryota > Metazoa > Chordata > Aves > Passeriformes > Timaliidae > Mystacornis > Mystacornis crossleyi. Next base: position 69,417 of record VYZQ01057576.1, on the reverse strand, counting down.
CCCTGAATGCTCAGGCTTGAAAATAGTGTTAAATTAACAATTTCCTGGATTAGATACCAGATTATCAAGTATTTGCAATTCAGTTTTGAAAGAAATATTTACGCTCTGTTTAAGTTATATCTTGAATAAATCATCTATCTCTGTTTTGTTGAAACCATAATGATAATGCTCATAATTACTTGACATGGCTTAATTTTCCATATGGCTCACATGCTTTTCAACACAGGAACTGCCAGAATATATTAAACATGTTCTGTACTCATCAAGTGTCCTGAATCTGGTCACAGCAGTGCATTTCTGCTTCAGAGGTAAAGCACAAACCCAACATGATTGACAGCACAGAATAATCCATTTAAGGGGGATGCATCTCTGCAGTGCTCTCAGCCAGATTCCCTCCCAAAGCTTCTCAGTTAGGAACTGTCATATGACAGTAATTTTCTCATTATCCATGAAGCTTCCTCGGCTTTACTGTCCATAGTGCCCAGCATGTTAGTAGTCCCTCTGCTAAGGCACCATCCCTGTTTCCATCACACCTGCCCAATTTCTGACCTGTTTTTTTCATAGAACTGGGATTTTTGCCTCATGGGCAGATTTGAGTTTTATTTTCTGTTTTAAATATAAAGCTAATTAGGCAATTACAGATCAAACCAATCAACTGGCACCTCTTCAGCTTAGTACATTAACTATGAAGCGCTCCTCCTATTCTTAAGCACTGTCAACACTTTACCCCATCCTAAGAGCTTGATGCTACCTGGCAATCCTTATAAATGTGCATTCCCATACTAAATTAAGGTAGAATGTCTCTGTCCAGGCTCTCAAAACGCTTTAATGCTAATTACTTTATATCAGCTCTTGTTTCTGTCACCGTTTATTCAGCCATTCTCTGGAACAGTTCACTGAACTTCCTTCAGAAACATGTTTCTGCTGGAGGCAAACACAAATACCTGGCAGCAGTAAGACCTCTCCAGAGCTGACGGTCCCTTTCCAGTTCGGCAGCAGATATCAGCTAGCAGATAAAGTTAGATACAGTAGGAGAGGACAGGCACAGCCACAGAGATGATGGGACCAGCAGGTACCACAACAGTCAGTGCCACCCTCCTTCCTTGGCATATCAGTCCAGATATGCCAGGGCAAGAAGGTTGAGCAGAAGGTTCACAGGGTGGGCCACACATCACATCTGGTAGTGCCCTCTGCCTTCAGAGGGGATAGGGAGATCACTGCACTGCACTGTGCAGAGCAAGGTGGTTTTCCATCACTACAGAGAATAAAGACAGTGATGTGGAACACAGAGGAAAGGAATAAAGCCCTTTTCCCCTAGTCTGCAACTCCGTATGTGGCAGAGTATGAGAGTTGCAGGCATGCACACACTTTCCCCAGAAATAGGAAAGGGATAGTTTAAACTTCCTTAAAAAAACAGATAGGGGACATGCTTCTGAAGAGATGAAAGCCACGACAAGATGTCGCATGGATACTTCCAATGAAAATGTTTTAAATGCTCGGAGCTGTGGCTCCCATTCTTGCATGTTAAATACATCATTGAGCTTGTGTGCTATTAACACTGGATCCACAGCAGAGAAATTGAAATTAGACTCGTAGTTTGAGAAGAGAAGAAAAATACTAATTTTGTAAGCTAAAGTTATGCCAGCCATCCAAAGCTGTTAAGCACTGTGGATCTCTAAAGAAGTGTTTTTGGCACCAATGCAAATAAATGTAAACTGAGTAAAGACTATATGAAAACAGCATGATGAAATTTAAATGCCAGTAAATAATGTTTTCGCTCAAGAGGAATTTAATTTAGAAGATACTGTTTAAGTTACTAACTACTGTTCCATTTTGCAACAAGATAAAGAAGAAAATTCATGGGCATTTTTCTTCATGGGCCAGGATATGTGTATAAGTATAAATACTATTGATATTTTGCTGCTACTGAGAATCTGCTATCACCATGTAATCATCAAAATAATACACAAAGGAGCATATATCAAGTGCATGATAGTGTGGAGGGTTATCTTTAGCAACATAAGTAGACAATAAGCCACAAAACCCAGAAGTTACAGAAATAATCTAAATGATTACAGTAAATCCTTCCTACTGTACTGGAGAGTTGCTTATTCTTGACAAATTACACACTGTACAAGATGGTTTTTAAAATCAGACTCAGAGATTTAGACCTTTCCACCTACAAAGAAGTGTGTGCTCTGCCTTTAAGGATGGGCAAATTGGTTAAATTAAAACAGTGCTTCTAAGAGAAAACGAATACAAAAATATTTATATTCAAGCAGTTCATAGTAGTGGCTTTAAAATAAAAATTATTGTAGGAAATAACAAGGGGCTGCTTGATCTCAANTCCTGGTGTCCAAACAGGCCGATGGTATTCTGGGGTGCCTTGGGAAGAGCACTGCCAGCAGGTTGAGGGAGGTGATCTTGCCCCTCTCTGCTCAGCCTTGGTGAGGCCTCACCTGGAGTGCTGTGTCCAGTTCTGGGCTCCTCAGGACAAGAGGCATGGAGCTCCTGGAGTGAGTCCAGTGGAGAGTGACAAAGACAAGTAAGAGACAAGAGCATCTCTCCGTATGGACGTGCTTAGAGAGCTGGGCCTGCTCAGTCTTAAAGAGATGGCTGAGAGGGGACCTCATCAATGTCTGTGAGTATCTGAAGGGAGGTGTCAAAAGAATGTTTCCAGGCTCTTCTCAGTGGTGCCAAGCAACAGGAGAAGAGGCAACAGGCAGAAACTGATGCACAGGAAGTTCCCCCTGAACACGAGGAAGAACTTTTTACTTCACAGTGCAGGTAACTGTGCACTGGATGAGGTTGCCCAGAGAGGTGGAGTCCCTTCCAGCCTTACCCCTGCTGTGATTCCGTGAAGCGTTGGGTCAACCTCCTCACAGTGCTTGCTACACTTCAGCTCAATTTGCTTTGATTTCAAACCTGCTCTAGGGACTTGCCAAAGCACGTCAATTCTCTATATTTTTCACCAGCAATATCTTCAGGCCTTGTGAGGCCAGCTTTTGCTATGCAGCCTGCCCCCATAAGACCAGAACTGACGATGCTCTCTGCCATACAGGCAGGAGTGGCTGTCTGACTATAACCCTTAAGAGAGCTTTGCAGCCTTTTAGAGTTTTATGTGTCACAGCTTTCCTTCCCCATCGCATGAATAATGCTCTCACGGCCATTCTTTTTGTATTTTATCTGCATATGATAATTTCTTCAAGCTGAAAATTCCTTCTGTAATCACAATATTTCATCCATGTTCACCTGGTAAATGTCTCATTTGCACTAATGTAGAAGTTTGGCAACACGTTGCCTAGTGACCAGGAGCATTCCCCTCCACCCTTTTCTCTCACAAAGTGAGGCTTTTTCTATGGCAAATAAGTGAGTATTTTAATGTTATGGAATTAAGTTTTATTAGATGTCAGCTTCCTAATAACATTGGCAAGAGCTATAAAATAGAACTCCACACATCTGCTTGCCAAAAGGCTTTCCAAGCCTCCTAATGTTTCCATTTATGCAATACAATCCCAATTTATATGTCATTTTACAGCTTGAGGAAAAACACTTCCCAGTCGAAACACATACATTTGGCTTACAGGAATACATACAGGCGACGGTCCAGTGTCTATCCAAAGGATTTGCTCTCTTTTCCTACTCCAAGCCCAAACAACCATGGTCTGTATTTCACCTCTGTCTTAACAGCCCTTCCACTGCACAGTTAATAATTAAGTGCAGGAGCTACGGAATGAAGTTCTTTCATTTGTGATCTGCAGGTGCTGATAATGGTCCCTTTGGCTTTAAACATTTGTGTGTCAGATTAACACAGAGACAATGCAGGATGATGCTCAGAGCAGGATGTCAGGAGCAGTGCTGCCAACATCCAGCTCACAGACCTTGGGCCTGGTTCCAAGAATACACATAGCAGGCTTAAAAAGTAAGGATTTTAACTATAAAAAAGTAATGGGGCGCTTGCTTGTTTTAGTTGCCTCCATGTGCTTTTTCATGCTTCACCCCTCCCATGTTTCTTCCATCAGTAGATAGGAAGAGGCCAACAGTTAAAAACATGCCATGGCATGTTTTCAAATAAAAGTTGCCAGTCTCACAAAAAATTCCAGTTTCTGGAGTCTCTGAGAAAAACAAAGTACTGCAAAATTCAGTCAATTCACCCGTGGATAACTTGGAAGCAAATTCCTCTGCCATCCAGATACAACTTTTCAGTGGCACCACACCATGCTGCACCATCTCAAAGCTTCTCAGAGGGAGACACCATCCTTCAGATGACCCTCCGTTCAGTCCCCCTTGAAACACTGCGCTGACATCTCTGGAACAACCAACCACCAGCATCCAAAAGCTTCATCTGCTCCAGAGACCAAAAGGAGACGTCAAAGCTTCCCCTAGCAATAACTCAAGTTCATGCAGTAAATTTTGGCATTTTCCTGTGCTTTCTAGAGCAGACACAAGTATTTACTTAAACACAGCTGCGTGGCATACTCTCAGCCAAAATGAACGGGAGATTAAATGTGCAAAGAATGAAGCAAAAATTCAGTCAGATGACCCAAGAGAAAAAAAGGTCCTGTCACATATCATGTTGTCTAATATTAAGATCATTAAAATCCTTGAATGCTGCCATAGACAAAAACTCTCTCTTGTGGAAAAGAAATATCATCTCCCTTGTAAGGAAACAGGAGAACAGCCTTTAAAAAAATGGTGGAAAAATTTTGACCTTTGGGACTTGGTTATGAAGTTATATTTACTCCATCCCTTTCTGAACAGGGATTTGGTTTAACATTTTAAAAGGCTCTAATTCCCAGTTTCATAAATGACTTTTATTTTTTAATATGACTGGCTTCTAATTCAGTTGAGCATATCTAAAAAGCACACAGTTAAGTAGAAACCATATAAACACTGTTCAGCTTCCAGCAAGCCTCACTGCAGCTAGCAAGGGTATAAACCACAGTTCAGCTTCGGGACAGCCAAGAGGAAAGACAGCAAAGGCACAAGTGAATTAAGTGAGAAATTTCAGAAATAAGGATGAAGGGCTTTGCTGGAAATTATTAGTGTGTGGGAAAAAAGAAAGGACTTGCAGACAACCTGGAGAAGTTTAGTTGTACATAGCCCAAGCACACAGGAAAAACCATTGTCTGAGGTGCCTTAGGCTGTGAGCAAGAAAGCTCTCCTACTATTAAATTTCATTCTTCCTAAGGGAATTTGGAGTTTGTCCACCCATTTATAAATGAGCAAAATCCTTCCAGCTAGAGAGAGGATCAGGGATGCAACTGTTGAGCCACATTTCTACCTGCTGAGTTGTCTATAGCAGTGACAGCTGGCATAAAATTTTGCTATGGGTTGCACATTTATGGTCTCAGATTTTATTAAAAAGTGGAGGAAAACATTCCTTATAAAACCTTGCTTGGGTGTTATTTATGAACCCCAAAGGGCCAGATTTATAAAGTGAATTAGAGATTACGATTCTTTTTGGCTGGAAGCAGCTCCTTATGTCACTGAGTATAAGAGAAGGAGAAGAAGATGTATCTAAGATGTACCATTGATGCTTTGCTTCTTATAAAGCTTTCTTCCATCTTTCCCCTCATTTTGCCTCCTGTCTTGTCTAAGATGGCTCCTTTGAGCTATTCAACTGCTTTCTATAAAAGAGACTGAAACCAGGTCCTTGAGCTCATATACTGACCAAAGAACATAACTTCATTTCCTACCTGCTCTGTCTGGAGGAAACACTGGCACCTGAAGTGTGGCCAGCTTGGTCAGAAAGTCAATGACTGCAGAGAACTTGGCAGACATTCCACGTATGGATACACAACAGAATAATTGTCCACCCTGCAGCAGAGCTTCATGCGTGCCAGGGATCACACCTTTCTAATTCCGGGCCTGGAGACCACAGACCAAGAGTCATTTGGTGGGGAAACCGGAGCAGGTTATTACTCCTGAGAAACATAAGCAAGTCCAATTCTGTCTGTGCTGCTGCCTCTACACCACATGCGTTATTTGGCTGGACGCAGACTCCCACTTCACCTAAGGCAAACCAGCATTAGCTGCCTCACAAGAGTGCTGCTGAAACAGCATCTGTAAAGTGCTCTGTGCCCGTAGACAAGCAGAGAACAGACACCCTAAGGACCCCTCTAGGTCTACAGCATTGCTGCTTATGGAGGCGGGAATCTTTCCAGCCATTTCCTCCTCCTGAATCATTATAACACAGCAAAGAAACAGAAATAAAGCACTAAGTTTCTGGCTTTAGTGCGGTGTGTATCCCCGCCCCAAGTTTCCCTTCAATCCAGCTTCTCTTTTCATTTGTACTCTGCACTGCAGTCAGTCTCTGCACCTCTTAACCTGGTATGGGCTGCCTCACGCCGCTCCCTTCCCTAAGCGCTTTATGTATTTTTAAAAACATCACCACATTCTGCCAGTTCAAAAGTTGCTAAGTCAATCTCTGAAAAAAAGAAATTATTAAGGAATTACCTGAAAACAGCTACAAAATGAAACTTCTCTTTCTGGTTGCCACCAATAATTTGTTTTAAAGAATGTAATTTGTATTACTGACAGCAAAGCTGTTATGAAGTTCTGGGACTTGGAAGTCAGTCCGTATATAACATGCATAAAACTCGTGGGAGGCAGGGGGAAGCTGAACACTAAAGACCTGTTGAGAAAAACAGAGCAGGCTACCGGGAAAACAGTGAAGACAGAAAAATTTGAGAAAAAATAAAAAGCTCCTGAGGAAGTGGCGGCCCTGTTTTACTCCCCAGATATATGGAGAACCTGCAGTGCTACTAGATCAGTTTTCTTTGCCTCGTTTTTAAAAACAGGCAAGGTAGGTATGGAAAAGAAATACAATATTGTTCTTCAAAGCCCAAGGGCCACCACAAAAAATCAAATCTTTTCAAGTCAGCAGGACAGTGTGTTTGATAAAATACTGTCAAGTTTGGGCAGCATAACCTGGCCCAGTATGATGGAAAAATATAGGCAAGGGCATGCCATGGGATTCAAGGTGGGATGGAAGCAAGGGAACTAAAGCGTGGGCTCTGTTTCAGAGCAAAGAAATTATTAAGAAGCTTCCCAAAGGCAGAACTAGATACCCACGACATGCATTATTGAAACATGAAGGGGAGGAAAGCATCGGTTAGCTACAACACAAGGGATATTTATACTCTTGCAAATGGGGAAGTGCTCTGATTTACAAGGTAGAACAGCCAAAAGCCTTGCTTCATTACACCTGCGAGACCAAGATGGGGTGTCTCTTACCTACTTTGTATTTTAAAGGCAGAAGCTAGCCAAACATTTTAGAAGAGATTAGAAGCATCTTTTTCAGACACTTATGCGATATCTTCAGTTTTCCAAGATTTCATAGCAAAACAATTAATACATCCGTGTATTTTCATGAATTCCTACTGGATTCTTACTGAATTCTTCACCAAACAGTTCTGAAACCTTTAACTTATTTTAATGTGGGGAAAATATCTTTTCAGTGTTTACTCAATGTCAACTCTGTTGCAGGTTCTCTTTGCAGTGCCCACGTTTCTCATTTATGGTATTGATATGACTTTCCTCTTCAACATCTCCTCTCCTTCCCTCCTGCTCCCCCAGTCTTTGGACAACAGTCTGGTTCGCAATGGTAGATGAACACAGTAACTTTCTTATAGAAATAATGATGTATTAAGATCAAAGTTTTGTATGCTTTGCATATTTGAAAATGTTTTAAATACACATCACAACGTGGCTGCTCAGCTGTACGACAAGCACACTCAGCATGCTTTCCAGACACAGTTCTTAACATACAGGGGAAAAATTGAAGGTCTTCATCAGTAGACAACTATGCTAAAAGGTCCCTTATATACACATATGTGCAAAATGCNTGCATTGAGAGAAGTGAGTGAAAGAAAGCATGAAACACTGCATGTTGGAGGAGTTACCTTGCAAACAGGAAGCATGTCCACTACCTCCACAAGCCAACAGTGTTACTATTCCACCCCACTGCTTTCATCAGGGCTGTTATATCACTGTACAGTCTGGAGGAGCTGCTGAAAATGGACCATGCTGTGCTGAGCACCACACACTCTATGTAAGTACAGGGAACACAGAAGTCCCTGTAGTGACATTAGCTAAAGCTTGGAAAATGAAACAAGACCAAAAAATGATAGGTAATTCCTGGCTCTGAAAGCCAGCTAGTGGCAAAGTTAGGAGCAAAGCTCCAAATACCTAATTCCCGGCCTAAGATTTAATTAATGTCAA
>VYZQ01057575.1:63835-92416 GCA_013400655.1 Mystacornis crossleyi | reverse complement strand
AAAAAAAAACCAAACAAAAACTACATATTACGTTTTCTACATGCCAACATAAGGATTCAACTGCAAACACAAAGTATTTCTGCATCAACATCACAACCAGTTAACACCGGCTAAGTAGCACCTTAGAATCTTTAAGAAACCGGCTGCAAAGCTGGATTTGGAAATTGCAGTATTAGCTTTGAAAAAGCTGTGGAAAATTGGGAAACCTCACACAACTGCAGGACCAGGGTTAAACAACTCCACCCTCAATTCCCTTCGCAGAGATGACTTTCATGATTAAAGATCATTTTTGGCTGCATTTCCAACCACACAGTTCCCACTGATGTTCTCTGGAGACCTAAAATCCTTCTGGACTGAGAATACATTAAAGAATCATGATATAGCACAAGAGTTTCTTAATGGCACAATTTGCTGTGGAGTAGGAAGTTTATTTGTTATCAGAGAAATAAAAATATAACTGAACTAGAATTTGAAAATCAGGTCCTGAACAACATCCAGTTAGTATTCAACCCCCCTCCCCCAATAGGTACTTTTTCTCTTTTTTACCTATTTCACAAAAAGAGCAATGCCAAATTTCCTAAGAACGAGTGGTTATACTGTATTTGAACTACAGCCTAATGTCAATCCTCCTAACACAATGGTTCTGTTCTTAAGCATGACATTTGCTGCCAGTTTATGACCTGCTTCTGCTGTCACTCATGTCTAGTGACCACTCACTTGCAGAAAATTTTAGTTTTAAAATGTTGTAAGATGAAATCAGTGAAACCAACCATTAAGATGTAGTTAAAATTTAAGTAACTTTTTCTATCCCACTGAGCTAATGAAGTGCATTTTCTTGTTAACATTTTGCAAAGATTTTAATTCCTTTCTTGCTAGCTGTTAAAGCTACTAAAACTCCTTTACACAGAAAAAACTATGGGTTTAAATTAGTGACACACAAAGTGGTACTGCTTCCTTTTGAACTCATCTGAGAACACTACAGTTTTCCGTGCTTGAAGACATTCATTCACAGATTTTCCCATTAAAGAAGAGACTTTTTACCCCTCAAGACTAGTGTTTTAAATTATTTATTCTGAGGCATACATGCCACCACAGTCATGATGGCAGTGGGGAAAAAACCCTATTGAAATATGTATAGATATAAAATAGATAGATATAAGATATATATAATATATATAAAACAGATTTATATTGTAATAATATAATATATCTATTGTACATATAATACATAGGTGGACTAATGAAGCAGACAAACTGAAGTATCCTTCTTTAGAGAAAAGACTTCCCAGTTTATTTAGTACCTCCCTCTAACCAGTAATGAAAGTGCCGCAAATGTTTCCTAGCAAAGCATCTGGATATATTCTTCAGAAAAGCATGATTAAGGTTAACTTCCATTGCCTTCAAATATTAGGCCACTTTTTCTAGCCATAAGCCATTTTCTAAGAGGCTTATGTAAATATTTGCCTCTTTTCTAAGGGCTGCAATCTTTTGATTATTTAGGTTACACAAAGGCTGTTTCTCAAGAAAATGACCTTGCAATTTTAAAAGTTACTCTGTCTTCAGCTGGGAAAAAGCCTGGGCATTTCTCCACCTCTGTCTCTGTAATTCTACGAAAGCCGCATGATGCCTTTCACAGGCTGCTACAATCCCACAAGTGCTGCTACAATCCTACCCCAAACACCTGCACAAGATAAGACATTAAGTCTTATCAGCTGGTTCTGCTCTCAGCTGTTTACTGGTAGCTACGCTACATCATGTATTTCACAAACATCCAGTCAATATTCACCATAACCAATTAACACAGCCAAATTAGCAAAGTCACCTTCTGGATGCTGAAAAATGGGATTGATGCAGAGACAGACAGATCTACATAGGCACAGAGAGTTGTTTGACACACATCCTTTCTATGCTGTCTGGCTAAAGAACCTGATTTACTGCCTCCAGTTAGGTGGGATGAATGCACTCCATCCTTTTTGTTCAGTATACAAAGATTGGGGTTGATACTGTTTCATCACCATTTAGTCTCTCCTTAAAGGTAACAAAACAGAGTTATTTTCTTACAAGATTGTAACAAGTAGAGATCATAGGACCCTTATGGTTGGAAAAGACTTCCCAGATCAAGCCCAGCCTTTGACTGAACACCACCATGTCCATGAAACCATATCACAAACTGCTACATCTACCTGTTTCTTGAATGCTCCCGGGGATGGTGACTCCACCACTTCTCTACAGAGCCTGTTCCAGTGCTTAACCATCCGTTCAGTGAAATTTTTCCTAATATCCAACCTGAACCTCCCCTGATGCAACTTGCGGCCGTACCCCTTTGTCCTACTGTTGGTTGTAAAAGAGGTATAAAAGTAACCAGTTTTTCCTGAGCAACGCCTGAATATCAGATTTAACCCACACGGTGAAACACGGTTTTCAATCATGGATTCTCCTGTTCTCCAGCAAAACCATGTTTCCTGAACTATTTAGCCGCGTAGTTTCCGAGTGCTGCCTGCACCTACCCAGGCCGCCCGCGGCCAGCGCGGATTGCAGCGCTCCGGCCAGGCTGGGCACGAGCTGCCGGTAGTACACGGTGTCGGAGCACACGCAGGCGGTGCCGCCCACGGGGCCCGGCCAGCTCCGCAGCGGCCTGGGGAAGCCCACCAGGAACACGGGCAGGGTGAAGAGCGGCAGCAGGGGCGAGGAAAGCAGCGCGGACACGGCGACCAGGGCCAGCAGGACGGGGAAGAAGGCGACGTTGAGCGCGATCAGGGTGGCGCTCGATTTGCGGCGCTGCTTCTTCTCCGTCCACGACGTCAGGAGGATGGCGATGGCAAAGTGCAGCTTGGAGATGAACTGGAACAGCCGATCCCGCAGGAGACCGACCTGCAGCAGACAGGCAGGAAGCACGCTGTTGGCAGCCTGTGGCGTACTCAGCACAGCTATTAAGAAAATTACATTGCTCTGTACACAGTTTTCAGCTTCTGTCTGCTCGGTCCCGGACTCTCCTGGCTCCTCCAATAGGAGAGGGCAAGGAAATCGAGATTTCAGCTAACAACAATCTGCTTAATTTTACATTATGACCATTACCAGCAAGAGTTTGATTCCTGTATCAAGGCTTCTGTTCCACCACAGGTCTGGATTAAACACCAACATCTGTGCTGCTGACACAACCACCATGTCTAGTAAGGCATTTTCTGTATTCTGCCAGACCTAAAATAGAGAAATATTAGAAATACAAAATAATAAATAAAAAATATATCTATTTATCTCTGCGTTCATGACCTGGAATATTTCTTCCAGGTCACCTTGCTACTCAAATCAAGCAGAAGAGCATTTCTAAGGCTAACATGTTTAAAATTCAAATTACCATCCTAAATATCCTTGTGAATCCAATGGAAACAGACACAGAATGCAGGTTTTGTAGCGAATGGTCAAGTGACAGGAATGCTATCATAGCAAACGGAGACACTGCAATTGAAATAAAAGAATCATTGACCTCCTTCCAAAAACACAACAAAAGTCTACAGAGGTAAGCAGTCTTATTGCAGGATGGAAATCCTAGCATAAAGAAAGAAACCTTCCCTTCATCATCACAAACTCCTCTTGTATTACACTCCCACGATATCGAACAATTTATTTGCACCAATGGCCCAGGACAACAAACATTTACATCTATGCTTAGTTCTTACTTGCTATTAGTTCTTTTGTCCTTTATTTGTTTCTCCAAAAGAATAGTCAAATAAGTAAAAATAAACATGGAATAGCATTCATCAATCTACTTTCCCAAACCGAAGTTTCTTTATGAAATGAAATAATTTAAATCAATTTTTAATTCCCTCAAAGTAGACGTATTTGTCTCTAACCTACCAGAAAGGATGCTGTTCCCTTTCCTAGCAAGCTCTAAGAACCAAATATTTAGTCAGCTTGAAGACTTTCAACTCATTTTGTTTCCAAGTACCTTCAAAAAGATCTACAAGAGCCATCTTTTCAAAAGTGGGTACTGCAGTTGTAACTAAAATCCTTTAAACGGCCCTGCTTAGCTGGGCTTTTAAAGGCTCAATTTTTTAGGTTCACCCCTAAAAAAGAAATAAATAAAATCACTTTCAAATATAATCACTTTCAAATATCCTGGACCAGTAACTTTGCCCTCAATGCACAATTTAACAAGACATCAAGTATTTCCAGCCACTTGGCTTCCCTTGGTTCATTCACAGAATCGTGCATATACAGTAATTCTAGAGTTTCAATCTCCTGCAAGCATCATCTAACAAACAACAGACAGTGTGTATTCCTACCTAGAGTTAGTAAAATCCTCCTGACAACACCAACTTTCATTAGCCTTCTTTGCTTCTCCATGAACACAGCCACAGTCCTGACATCCTTTGGGTAAAAGGGGTTTCGGAAGACTCCAAACAAATACACTCTCTGAACCTCTCTAAGAATCCACATAATTACAAGTAATAGGATCAGAATGTAACTTGCTATGGCCTGGGGACTGCCTTGGGAAAATGATGAGGAGCCTGTAAATTGATGCAGCAGGCTCGCTTCCGTGAGAGCAAATGTCAACACAGTCACATAAAAAATAAATTCCCTCCACCCAAATTGTATTCTAAGACCTCTGTGCATATTTTTAGATTTGCTGGAGGCTAAATGGCTGATCATGGTGTGTTTGAAGGCAAACCCAATCTCGCTTAGGTTAAGACTCAGTATGAACCCAAATCCAGTCATGAAGAGGATCACACCGAGGGGGCTGGGAATGAAATACGATGCTATTGCTGTTCCAGCAGAAATGAGAAACATTACTAACAACCTGTGAAGGAGAAAATAAAGAAGATTTGCTTGAAAAGAAAAAAGGTTATAAACAATACTGATATATTTTACAGTTGTATAAACATTTACTTTGTGTTACTTGACATAGGTGAACCTCCTAGTCCAAACTCCAACAGTTGTTCCATTCCCCAGAGAAAAAGTGCATCAAGCGGGGGCAGAATTCCCATTGCCCACAAGAATGGCAGAAAAAGAAACAGGATGTGCAAAATCTGGTTTGTCTGTTCTAGAATGGGTGCGTTGACAGCAAACCTGGATAAAAGAAGAAATGGATTTGACTCCTGTGAAGGGAAAAATAACTTCTGTGTGGGAAGACTTTCTGTTTAATTCTTACAGCAAATCCCAAAGTAAAACCATTACACATTCAACCTACAAAATGTAATGAGTATCTTTTAAAAGGAAAAATACGGACACATACCTATGCTTGGGGCAGTAACACATTAATTAGAACACCAGAACACAGACTAACTCTTCATTTAAAAGATTTGAAGCCTTCAGATCAATACAGTGATGCAATTTTCCCAACTATTTTTGTTACTGTTGTGATATTATACTGAAGAAATACTTGTGCAAAAAAGAAAGGTCCACAGGCTCCAGGGCCTCAATTGTTAAACAAAAATTGCTAAGTATTTTTTTCAGAAAAACAAAAGCAAAATCTTATGCAAATTTGAGCCCCAAGAGCTAAGCTTTAACATTGGAAGAACTGGCATGTTGCCTGTACTCCTACAAATAATATTGTATATTCCTAAGGAGAGTTTATTTTCTACATAAAAGTGTCAAAATCTTCCTGCAAAAACACAAAAATTAGTATTAGAAATTGGCATAAATTCTAACCCATATGTAGTTCACCAGTTAGACTGCCAAGATATTTGGTTTCTCTCTATTTTTTAATAAGTAAGCAAGCCTCAGAGGAATTTTATCAGAAATTTAGACAATGTCTTAATTTTCTCCTCAGGAAATTAAATAGAAGAATTTGGAGTCCAAGACTACATGGAAAATTCTCATGCCTTACCTGAAGTGGCAATTAGGGTACATCATTAACAAAGACATCTCCAAGTGCAAAACTAGCAAATTCAAACATGCTTTTTTTTAATGTATCTGAAGTACCCCAACCATAATAAATGTACATGTGACAAAGTGATATAAATATCACCGGATAGGGAGAGAGAATGCATAGAGTAAATCTAAAAGCATCTTGTTTTAAGAGCCTGGTATTACAAATAGTTCAGCTAAGACACTCATCTGAAAAAGAGAAATGTGACTCTTCTGATTTGTAGACTGACACAGCTCTTCTGTATTGCAAAAGCATTTAAAAATCCAAGTGCAAAATCCATATAACAAAGCCACAGCAATATTTACATTTGCTTATCCATTCATTAAAACCAAATTCACGGGTTTTTCTTTTGTTTTGCCTGTGGTAGAAAAGCCTGTTTGCTAGCACTTTACAGTGTTTACATTAGAAAGTATTCCAGGACAAAATCTGGACATAAATCCAGTAATCCTGAAGCTTGCAGTATTTAGATCTATGATTCCAGGTCAGGAACACCTGTCTTCAGAACACATCCTTTAAAAGGATATAGATGCAAATGCTCCAATACAAAAATATGAAAAATGACATGGTAGAAGATAGGTAAAACTATCTCTTACTTACAAACTGCTCTTCGCGCTTTATATGGAATGCTATAAAAATTTAAGAACCTTTTATACACAGCATAGAACCTCAGTTTTTACCACATATGCATCAACCTTCTTTTCTTGAAGTTACTACAGTTGATTCAAATCTCAAAATAGATTTTCCTCTGAAGAATAATTTAACCTTTCCCATCAAAAATACACAGAATAACCATCACTCTAAGTAGCTAAACGCATTATTACGTTTACCTGTGTGCAAGATCCACTGCAATAAAGACAAAAATGTAGAAAGGTCTCATCAGAGCAGTGATTTCATACGTATCCAGTGCTTGGAAAGTGGCTGTTTCTGTAGCTGTGTTTATGATTAACGAATACTCTCCTATACATATGGTCACCCAGCCAAACACAAAGATCACAACAGTTCCTCCAATGTTGCTATATAACAAGGTTATTCTGTTTGGCAGCAAATACCAAGTTCCCAGCCCACACAATATCCCTGCCAGAAGGGAATGGAATACAGTGTTGATTATATACTTCTTGCCAGGAATAATAAATTTTACTGTCTCTGAACCTACACAGCTGGAAAATTCAAACTCATCTTCATCTGTCAGGGTATTCTGATTTTGCATTCTTTCTACTGTCACTGTTTTCTGCTTTGCATAGAGGTTTGTCATCTGAAGAGCAAGTGCAGTAACAAACATGAGTCCTCCCGACAGCACTGCGCTGCAGTAGTCCTTCATCACTCCCAGCTGGTACAAGAGTGTTCCCACTCCTCCCCAAACCCATGGTGTCAGGAAAAGGATGATCTGGTTCACATAGATATAAGGAGGGGCACAGTAGCCTAATTTGAACCTGGGACCTCCCAGCACAGTCTGAGGGAAGCGCTTCAAGAAGAACTCCTGTTTGTAGTCATTGAGCAGGGGTACATCTGGCCCCATCCTCGTGGCTCAGGAATGCTGGCTGGGGATCATCTTTCCTGTGAGAGAACAGAAAGCAATATACGGACACATTACTGATTCTGTAACTCAGAACTCAGGGAATTCTTGTGTCTTCTTTTTATTTGCCAAGTTACAGTGGAATTCTGACATGTTGCTGTTAAAATTTCCTAGAATACAACTAAGCAAACACTTGTTTTAAAATGTGAACGCATTCTTTAAACTGAAGGTTGCAAATAAAAATAAATAACTTTTTCTTGGGAGATGATAAAACCAACCCATCTCCAGACTGGAACGCCTTCCTAAAACTGACATTTTCCCCACCCAATCTGATTCCAATCACACCTTGCCACGGATCTCCAATTCCAAATAATCCTGTTAAGGATCTCGGTATACAAACGGAGTCTGGGATTTCAGTGAACTGCCACACAAGTGCAAGGATACAAGCAGGTACCTGTAAAAAAAAAAAAAAAAAAAAATCAAAGCTTTATGGAATAAAGCTTTTTCTACATAAATACGTCCAAAAATAAAAGCAGAAGTACTACAAATTGTTTTCCACATTAGCATTGTTACTGCCCTCCATACACAGCCCAGTTGCAGGACAGGATCTCACTGTAATGAGCACTACAATAAAATAAACAGTTCACTTGCTGCTTCCTAAAACATATAAAATAAAAAAAAAATAAACACAATACTTGTGAGTTGCAGCAGAAGCAGCACATATCTTCTTCTTTATGCCAATGGGGAAAGCTGAAAGAAAGGAAAAAAAGATACCTGTAGACATTTACAATGACCCATCAAATAGAAATAGGTGCAAATACTCATTTAGAGAGGATCAGGCAATGTAGAAATAATGAATGTAAGGTGCTAACTATGATATTCAAATATAATTCTATGCTACTAATCATGAAAGCAAGAATCTATGAGTGACAGGTAGAAATACTCAAGCTAAGAAATAGGGTGAAAAAACCAACACAAAAAAAGCAGCGCCAAACCATGCCATTAATAATAATTCTGAAAAAGAGATGGTGTGCACTAGGAGATGTGAAAGGACTGAAATTCTGACTTTCTTCCACTGGACCTGTATAATCTGATGAACACCTATTGCTATCGCTGCTGAGACATTAAAAATTAAACACCCGGCTGCCACAGTCCTCAAACTACTGTGATCTCTTTTTTCTACAATACAAACATTTCTGAGTCCTTCTGAGAACAATTCACCCCTTTTGTTTAAACGGGTATCAGTCACTTAACTGTAGGCAGATGTTGGTCATTAGGGAATGAAGTTGGAAACAGTGCAAATGAGATTTTACGCATTATCACCACTGAAAATTTGCATTCTGCGTCCACTAAGTCAATACACTCCACTATGGAAAGCAGGACCCCACAGGCTCTGTAACTACTCTTTATGTAGGCTGGGGATTTTTTTGTTTTAATAAAATATTGAAAATACAGGCTTTTTTGTCATATCATTTCAAGCCACCACTGAAAGTTTCTTAAAAGTAAGGAGAAGGCAGCAGTCAGTCCTACTGGAACTAATGGAAAAGACACATGTTGACAATGGAGAGGGGAATTCATCCCAGTCAGCTCAGGAATTTAAAAATGTAACAGTGACACACCCAACTAAAACCAAATTTCAAATGTAATTAAAAAATATCACAATTGAGTCAGTCTTGTTTAGAAAAATAAGTACTGTTTGGAGGGTACATGGGTGTGAAGCTTAAGTTCACAGCTGGGATAGTTACATGTAGTAGAAGATTTACAGGCATTGAAATGATAGAAGCTGAATTTAAAAACAAAACATAGAACCAATAGGTGCACAGTTTTCTTTGAAAAACAGTTTTTGGGCAGCTGTGTTTTTCTACTCTGGGAAGGGCTATTTTTGTTTCAAGTTCCAGTCTGCATTTGTGTTTGTCAGTTTATATTGCTAACCAAATGTTAACAAAACACTACTCTTACAGTTTCTGAGTGAACAATAGGCATCTTTGTGTGAGACACAAGAATCTACGCACATAAACAATATAGTTCCACTTGGCTCCGCTCCAAAACGAGCCATAAAAAAAGGTGAATTTATTTATAAATGAAAATCCCGAGGCTGACTCTGGAAACTCTTTCCTCTGCTATGCTCCTGGCTTCCAAATAGTCAGGTAGCACAACAGGACTTCAAAGAGGGACTCATACATGTCGTATTCCTGTGCAAAGCCCTAGCAACAAGGCTCCACACATCTGTGAGTGTTTACAGGACCTGGCTTCAATACACATTCCTGACATACAGGCCTGGCCCCACTTTGACAACTTGCCTGGATACCCAAACAACCCCCAGCACAACAGTCTGTCATCACCAGAGGGGAGCCGTGCCACTTGGACACTATCGCAGCAAGGATGGAAAAAGGGCTTTAACACCATAAAGTCACTTCACAAGTTTTCCCTGTAATGACCTCTTTATACCCTTATTATGGAGGGAAACAAAGCAAACCTTGCCACAAACTCAGGCAGGAATTCACAGGAGGGCACGAATTTTTGTCTAAATGAACATCATCCTTCATGTGGGCTGATGTTAGATCAGCTCAGTTTGGCTTGCTCTTATTTTTAGCAGATTACAGAATATGTGTACAGCTGTCTGCCACCTAAGCAGCTGAAACACATAAGGGCTTAAAAATCCTTCCCTCGGTGGTCTTACAGGTGTTTTCATGTGAGGATAAGTAAGGGTTACACAGCTTGTAACCTTGCTAGCACAGGCTGGAGGAACAGGTGGGAGGTGAAGGGGAGGCTGTGGCATCCCCTGTCCCCCCAAATCCAGATGCACCCCGTGCCCACCTGTGTGCCCGGACACCTGGTTAAAGATTCCCTGGATGTACATCCATGGCTAAAGACCCCACAGTGCTGCAGGCCAGATTCCAGCCAGGAGCCAGGCAGAGCAGGCTGGGGGCCACTGCTCAGCAGTGCTGATGCCATTCCCCAGTGAGCCCAAGGACACAGAGTTTTGGGACAACACAGCCCACCCAGTTTGGGGACGAGCATCCCGGGATCACCTTTGCGAAGGGTCTCAGGCCGCCTCCTCCCGAGGCGGCTCTGCCCCTGACCAGAGGGGCTCCCACCTGAGTCACCACGCTTCCCACCCACCCACCTCCCCTCACCTCTTCTGCAGGCACTGAATAAAAACACCCAACGCCAAGCGACTACAAAAAAAAACATCTCTGCGGTCTCCGGAGGTGAGGGGCCGAGGGGCAAACCCGCGGCGAGGAGCCTCGGCGGGGATGGCACCTACCTGTGGCCCGGGCTCGGAGCGGGGAAGGGGCCGGCAGGGCACGGGGCCGAGCCGATGGTGGGAGAAGGCGGCGGAGGAGGATGGCGGAGCGCTCCCGTTCTCTGCCCGCCCCTTTTTAACGCCCCTCAGCCGCCGCCGCCGCCATTTTGCCCGCCTGAGGCAGGCGGTGGGGACGCGCTGCCTGCGGGAAATGGCTCCGGCGGGGCCCGCGGTCCGCGCTGCCCCGGGCGCTCCTCGGCGGGTCGGTACCGCAGCGCTGAGGGGCGGTGGCGCTCCCGCCTCCCTCACGGCGGGCAGGGCCCCGCGCCCGCCGCCGCCGCCCCGCAGCATCCCAGAATCAAGCCGGGTGGAAAAGACCTCTGGCACCATCGAGTCCAACCCATGGCCGAACACACCGTGACAGCCAGACCATGGCGCTGAGCGCCTCGGCCAGTGTTTCCTTCGGCACCTCTAGGGACCGTGACTCCACCGCTTCCCTGGGCAGCCCATTCCAGTGTCTGATCACCCTTCCTGGAAGAAATTTCTCTAATGTCCATCTTACCTCCCCTGGGACATCTTAAGACTCTGTACTCTTATCCTGTCCTTTGTTCCCTGGAAGCAGAGCACGACCCTCATCTGGCCTCGGCCTCCTGTCGGGGAGTTGTAGAGAGCAAGAAGATCCACAGCATTCTGACACAATACCAAAACACCCTTAAAAGTTCCCCGAATCTTGAATATTAATGGCCTTTATGTACTAACTAGTTCAAGACATGAACACTGGTTTTAGCCTCAGGTGAAACCAAATGCATTCTGTTTTCTTATAGGTTAGATAAAATTGAACATTCAGTGGGAAATTGAAATATAAATCCAAAGAGTGTAATACTACTTACCATTTCAAATCACACCATTAAACATTGAAAATGTTTAATAGATTCAGCACATACAGTATAATTTATATCTAATAATACTAAAATGTCTAATTCACTATATTAACACCAGGGCATGCGTGTCTACCTTAATATCTGTTAGAACAATCACCATGTAAACTGTTAGAAATAGTATAGTCAATTTGATTTGAAATCGCTAATTTAACACACAAGCATATGCTCGGGAGTTTTAGATAGCCAAAGGATTCACTGTTAGCAGTTCTTATCAGAAGCATCATAACCTTTTCGTAGGTCTGTTAATCTTTATTCTTCAAAGATAACAAAAAGGCAGTTGGATTGGGGAATCCTGTGTAAAACCTTGGAAGCACCACCAAAGGAAAATGCTCATTTATCTTTACTGAATTTCTTTTAAATGTAGTTCAGTGGTACAGATGATTCCAGCCTCTTGGATAATAAATTTTTTAAAATATTGTTTTTTCACTATCCTTGATCTAATATTTATTCACCCTGTCTTTCAAATGTATCTGTTGCAGTCCTATTAAAATTATTTATGTCTTTTATGTATTCCAAGGTAAATAACATCTCTGTGCAATTCACTAAGGGTTGGTAGCAGGTATTTACTTTTTGGTTGTCAAGTTTCATCCTGTCCGAGTTTCCCAATTCAGTTACAACTTTTTAAAGATGATGATTCTCTTCTGGAATATTTAAATCCTAAATAACAACAGCGGGGTGAGAGAAGCAGACACTGGATTTATTTCTTTGCAAGCTCTGCCTCTTGCGTTTCAAAACTCAGAGAATGCTTCTTCAAAACTCTGAGAAATCATTTCTTGTATTTTCACTCTAGCTCAAAAGAATAAATCAGAATTTCAGTCAGTGAAAACTCCAAGCTACTGGTGAAGGGAACACAGTAATTTATTTCTCTTAAGAGTTTTAAGAATTTTCTTGGTCATATAAAATAAGACAAAACCTGCTAACAGAGTAAACTGTTCCAGGTAAAGTCTGCTGACCTCCAGCTGTCTTTTTCTGATTATCACACAATATATGGCTGGAAACACGAACTATCTCACTGAATTTAACAGGACTCCTGATCCTCTTAAAATTACAATACACATAAACTATTTCCAGATTTGGGACTTGGGTTTTGGCTTGCTTATTCTTAGTTTGTGAAAAGTCCATTAGTCCTGACTCCCTGAATAATATTTCCACATTTTTAATGTTTACTTTTTTTTTGTAGTGATGCAGGTGCAAATATTTTTCTTACTGACCTTTCTTCTCTTTAAAAATGAACCAAAAAAGTGATTTCTGTTTGGAAACACATCTTTGTGTGCAGCTATAAGGGTCGGAGAAAGAGATCCTTTCTTGCAGTTATTGATTATTAAGAAAGAGAGAGCTTGTAGGAAATTATCTTTTTAAAATAGATTTAGTTCTAGCTAAAAAAAAAAGTGTACTTTCAAATTAGACTGTGGAATTGTTTATTGTGTTTTTCCCGATGCCCAAAGTTAATTATTGTTTTATTGCAATCCGCAGGCTGGATTGCAATCCGCAGGCTGGATCTTCCCAATGGGAAGATGTTAGAGTGAAATTTGACTCCTTGTTTTACTCAATCTATTTGTCCTACAGGGGACTCATCCTGTGTCTGTCTGTGTAGGTTTCTGGAAATCCGTGTGTGCTGGGTGTGTGTTATCCATGACTACTCTCCTATGGCTCCCTTGGAAGTAATGCCTTTTGACAATGTGGCCGTAGGCTGGCGGAAAAACACGGAGCTCACTTCTTTCTGGCTGTCTTTATCCCTTTAAGATAAACTTTAGGAAAAGGTACTCCATTCCTACATGTGGAAGATACTCATGTTTCCCCAAAGGGAAAGGCTTTTGGTGACATTCCTGAGCAACCATGAAGAGTTCAAGGGTAAATTCCATGTAATGAGTTTTAGCAACTCAAGTGTCAGCTCCCATTCAGGTGCCCTTCCTGTGTGGCAGCTAAACATGTGCTTCAAGTAATGTCAGTATTCCTACCTGGCTATTTTTTACAACATTTGAACATGAAATTATTTCTCTTCAATTTAATAATGTGTATAACGTGGTTTGGATTTCATGAGAACTGTATTCTTCGGATGAAGGATCAAACACTGAGTTTGCAGGTTTCTGTTTAATTTGTGTAGGATATTCTTAACTTCGGGAGCTTTGGGCTGACTTCTTTTTGTTGTTTAATACAATAATGTTTTCCTTTTTCCCCCCTCTTTGCATTTCATGCTGAAAACATCTTGATTATGGAAGCAATCTAGTTAAATATTTTATGTTTTGGGAAAGACTCACTTCTCTTGAAAGTCTCTTTCAATTGCTGTGTTTTGAGAATCTGTCACTGATCAGAGGAGAAAGGGACAGAGAGAGAATTACGAATTGCAAATATGTGTACTCCTAGAATCGTAAGTGACAACCCAGGATTGACTATGGGATATTCTGCATCTTTATTCTGACAGGGTGCAACAGTCCTGTGGCCATGCAGCCTTCACAGTTGTCATTTATACCCCAGTCCGTGGCCACATGGATGTTGTGGATATAAACAGAGACAGATCATTTGGGAGACTCTCGGCTCCAACGACACAGCCTCTTAGAGCTGGAGCTGCAGGACACTTCGTAGCTTCCAGAGGGGTAGGAATGTGTGTATCACCTACAAGGCAGCGTGTCCTGTGCCCTTGAGCACTTCACCCAATTAAAGGTGGTCATATACACACTTGCTACTTGTTAAAACTTGATTCAGGTCACCACTGTCCAGCATCCAACTTCTCAAAGAGTTAAAAAAATACTCTTGACCAAGAAAATTCAGAGATCTCGGTACAACATTCGCACTTTGTGCGATATTGGGAATGAAGTAGGTGTCTCTGGAGGGAGTTGGATGCTCATTAATTGGAGAGCTGCCACGTTGGTCATTAGGAAACATCTCTCCGGAAGCAGATCTGAGCTGCTGGTTTGTGATGGTGCAAAAAGTGCCTTGATCCACTCAGAACTGGGATGTCCCTGGCTGGGCTGGTACCTGCTTAAGGAGGAATAAAAAGCAGTGGTCTGGTGTCAGGAGCTGCCTTGCTGAGGGGGGCTAGGGGCCCACCCCAAGAAGAAGGAGGCCAAGGACCTTCTTAGCTCACTGTGCCACTCCTGAAAGATGTCCTAACCATGAGGCTGTGGAAGAGCCACTACCAGCTATTCTAGTGAAATCATACTAGAGAAGGAGACTGATCCCACCACTCAATCACATTTCCCTTGTATGCCCGACTTAAAGTATTAATTAGTCCTTACCTATTGTTTCTAATCGTGTCTTCAAAACAGCAGGCCAGGGAGGGAAGATCTCAGTGTAAAGACTCTGCTGTGACATTCCCACAATATCGAGGAGTTCAGCCATGATTCCTTGGTACACACCAGAATCATCTCTTGCCCTCACAGCATTACAGATATTAGGTTCCACACGGAGAAGGGATTCCCTGCCAACCCAAATACTCCCCAGGAGCAGAGCTGGACCTTCACAGCTATTTTGGGTGGCAATATTGAACTGTATCTTAGACAGTAGAGCAACATTTTAGGTAAACTGGTTGCTATTGTGAAGAGCCATGGGCACACCTCTGAGCCTGTCCAGGTCTGTCCTAAGTATTAAAATAATATATAGAGAGACAGAGGTAAAGTCCTGTGCTGTGCTGATGTGCCTGCAGTACTGTTAATTAATCTTTGTTAGTTTGATGTCCGGTTTCTCTGACACAGGTTTTGATCTAATCTTGCAGGATTAGATCTAAAACTCTGCCTTTTTTCTTTTTATGTGCAAGTACATTTAGAAGAGATTTTTATTATTTCTTTGTGTCCAGCTTCTCTAATAAGGTTGGACAGATTCTCACAGTTTCTGTTGCTAATATGATTCCTGGCAAATAGAGC
This sequence comes from Mystacornis crossleyi, assembly GCA_013400655.1. NCBI lineage: Eukaryota > Metazoa > Chordata > Aves > Passeriformes > Timaliidae > Mystacornis > Mystacornis crossleyi. The sequence goes on along the minus strand of VYZQ01057575.1, from coordinate 76,986 downwards.
AGAAGGTTCAGGAGAACAAAAGAAGTGATCTAATTTTAGTAATGGTGCAGACTGAGTCTGTCATTTTTCTCTCTCTTTTATCCTGCTACCCTTTCTGAATGTCAGAACCTCTCCCAGCACTGCCTCTTTTCAGTCTGAATTGAATTCTTGTTCCTCGTCAAGGACTGGGCATGATGAGTTTTTAGATACTCTTCTGAACAGACACTGAGTATTTGAGAGGCTGATCAGTGAAATTCTGACTTGTCACAGGTAATTTGCTAAGAACGAAACACTTCCACTGAAGCTTTTTTGCAGATTAGAAACTCTCATATCTGACATTTCACTTAATATGTATGTCATATTTCTATTCTCCATTTTGGATCTTAAATTGAAGTGTGAGTCTATTGCAGTGTAAAGGCAATAAAGGAATTTAGTTTCTGAAAGACAAAGAAGGTTGCATTTGTGAGGTGCTCAGATCTTGATTCAGTGAAGGTCCTTAGCTTGTGCATAACTCAAGTGTGAGAATTTCTATAGAAGCCTTAACATAAAATGTATTCCTTCAAAGGCAATGGAAATACAAACATGTTTTAAATTAAGTATATGCTTACAAACTTTGCTAGATTTGGATCTTGCAGGATTGTTCAAGCTAACAGCAATTATACTTGTCTTAGTCAGCCTTTATTCTTGTGCTACTGTTTTGGATATGAGAAATAAACAGGCTGTGTATGCAATTTGGAGGATGGCAATTATAGACATCTGATGTGCAGAACTGGACAGGAAAGCAAAGAGTAAAGAAAAACATGGTTTGAAGTGAAAATTGCTTGAGCTGTAACAAAATGCGGAGGATGTCCTTTGTTGGATGTTTATTGAGTGTGCTATGAAAACACCAGTGTGGTTAGGAATAAATTATAGTTCAACATTTAGAGACATAGTATATAACAAAATGAAAAATAAAGCCAGGCTAAAGATTAATTTTGTTCCTGAGCAGGTCTACTTAATTAACCATGGCAAACATGATTTAAAATGTGCAATCATTTTTCAAAAGAAATAATTCCTCAGCATGTAGCTCCAGTTTGTTTCATTTCGTGTCATCTATATGGAAGGGGGCAGACAAGCATTTCAATTGAATCTCTGAAACAGACAACCATATGATGCTTGATGTAACAGACCACACTACTAGATCTAAAAATGGGATTTGGAATACCCTGGATGTACTTTAAAATAGTATTTTCATCTGTCTTTGCGGATGAAATAATTACATATACCTTCTTCCCTTGCTTATATGATGGACTTAAAAACCATGCTGAATGATTTTGAGATGTGAGAAGTGTTGCTTCTCAGTTTATGTCTTTAGGAATTATATTTACATTGCTTTTTCTGAAATCATTAGGCCTGGAAAAAAAAAAAGAAAGCTTAAATGTATTCCAGGAACTGAAGCTCAGAAGAGCCCTCTGCCAAACAGGCAAAGCTGGCAACAAAATCTCCCTTATCACAATCAAACAGCTCATCGTGTAACCAGGAAATGGAAGGGAGGGACCATTCTTTCTCCATTCCTGTTTTCCATCCATGAAGAAGCTTGGGTAGTTCCACCAAGAGACTCAGCTGCCAGCCTGCCCCTTTCAGCAGTGTTCAGCCTTGCTTACCCCTTCCCTCTTCCTGCCCTGGTACCTGGCCATCACTCCCACTCCTCCTACAGCCATAGAATAGGACAATATTTCTGCTGAAATGAATGTTCATGAAATGTTTCTCCAGGGGCTGAGCGGAAGACTAGAAATGAGCAGGGGGATCTGGGGGCTGCTGACATTTTTCCCCGGAGTACGAGAAGGCCAGCTCTGCTAGGCCTCTCTGTTGGGTGCTCTGGAGCCATCTCCGTAGTTCTTTCCTATATCTGACACTTGTTTGCCATGGGGTCATTTTCTGGCTGGGCTTTGGTGCAGCAGATCCGGTGGCACGGGCTCAATCCCCATTTCAGCCAGTCCCTCCCACTTCTATCACATGCAGCTCTTATCAGGCTGCTACTACTGTGGCTAACGAAGTCGATGTTCTTGAGGCACATCGAGAAATCTGGCACCCAGCCCTCGGCTGGAGCTCAGATTCTGCAACAATAATGTTTACGTTGGCAGGCCATCGAACAGAAACTCGCGTCCTCTCCAGCTGACTGGTGTGATTCTAGCAATTAATTCAGCTTTTCCAGTCACAAAAGTTTGTTGATACAGCTTGTGGCTCTTCCTGTTTCCAAACACATCAGTAACTTGGAAGAAAAACTGGCTCGGCAGTCACAGAATCACAGAAGTGTTGAGGCTGGAAGGGACCTTTGGAGGTTGTCTAGTGAACCCCTGCTCAGAGCAAAATCAACGTACAACAGGTTTCTCAGGGCTGCGTCCTCTCAGATTTTGAGTATCTCCAAGGATAGACACTCCGCAACAACTCTGGGCAACCTTTTCCAATGTTTGATTTCCTTCCCAGTATAAACTTCTCATACTTAAATGGAGTTTCCTCTATTGCAGTGCATGTCCGTTGCATTGCCTCTTGTCCTCTTACTGGGTACCACAGAGAAGAGTTGGTCTGTGTCTCCTTATTCCTTCACATCATGGGTTATATACACTGATATAATTCTCTGGCCTTCTCCAGACTGAACAGTCCCAGCTCCTTCAGTCTTCAGATCCTTTTTGGTGGTGCCCAGCGACAGGACAAGGATCAATGTCCGTAAACTAAAACATAACAAGTTTAACCTCCACATGAGGAAGAATTTCTTACATTGATGATGGCAGAACACTGGAACAAGCTGCCCAGGAAGATCATGGATTCTCCCTCTCTGGAGACATTCCCAACCCACCTGGACACATTCCTGTGTCACCTGCTCCAGGTGGCCCTGCTTTAGCAGTGGGGTTGGACTTGATGATCTCCGGAGGTCCCTTCCAACGTGAACTATTCTGTGGTTCTGTGACTTTGCAGTTCTCTGAGTTGATGGTGATGAGATTGCTGTTCGCCACTTGGAAGTATTTATAAATAAATGTGTGGCATAGAGCTGGAGGGATGGAAATTGAAGTGTCTGAGGTTCTCACAAGACCCATACTCATGGCCCTCACACCTGTAAGACTTAATCACCATCCTGAGTTCTGGAGGCTGTCAGAATGCTGAAAAGAGGACAAAACCAATCCATACAAGGATTACCTGTGTAAATCTATACAGAAACAAGAAACTGCAGTTATTTAATTCTCCATGTTGTAATTCGAGTCCTAAAATTTTGTATTTGTAGCATTTCTGTTTAAATGACAGCAATGCTGCCCCAAAATAAACATCTGTAAATGGAATCCTCTTGGTCATAAATGAACCACTTATTTTCTGTACATTTATATGACTGAAATTCATGGTTTCCTTTGTATACTGGGGGTTTTTTTCTGCATAGTTGTTCTTTCCAACAACAAAATCTCTCTGTCTCTGCCCTCAGCTTACCAATAGTGAGAATGTAGAGTGTCCATCTGGTTTCCTGAGTACAGAGGATACAGCAAAATGCTGGTTGTGAAATGTCACTGACTGGAATTGCCCGCAGATTGCCAAATGTCCCAAATATGTCCAATTTGTTCTTTGCCTTTAGCATGTTGCATGCTATTTTGGGGTAGAAGGACCTAAAGCCTAGTAGAACTGTCTGAGAATTCCTGGTTTTTTCATTTTCTTTTGCAATTCACATGGGACAGTCATTGATTCATGACATGGATTTACACCCATTTGTGAAATTTGTTACTTTATGCTTTACCTTGAATCCAGACTTACCTGTCTGTATTGGATGGCTCAGACAATGCACTAAAGACACTGAGAGTGCAATCCTGGTTTCTGGAAAGTCAACACGAAAGATGCCTTTGTGCTGCCTGTATTTTCAAGCATTTGGAGATCAGGAAAATCCAGGCCTGTTCTTTCATCCACACTTAGAAATTTATGCACATTCAGAATCCTCTACCTACCTTTCTTTACTCAAACTCACTGAATAATTTTTAACATTACCATAGTTTACTTTTTTTTGAATTTTACATCTCTGGCCTGAAATGTCTTTGTCTCCTTTCAGGTTTTATACTGCAAAGTTATCAATAGCACCAAAGATTAGATTTGTCAAGAAGATGTGCAACTAGAATAACAACATTATAAAGGGGATGTAACAGAGAAATGAAGTAGAAATGTTGCTAAAATTCATTTATGATCTTTACAATTAATCTGCTCACTCCTGACTTGACTGTTGAAGCAGGTCAGGGTAGAGGGTTTTCACGTCATGGTATTATGGATCACTTTGGGTTCATGGAGATTAGGGCAGCAGATTTTAACCCCTCAACTCCATTCCTTGTGTGGCTGGACATAGCCCAGTGCCTTGCCTGGGGCTGCCTTGCTCTCTGCATTCCCAGCAGGTGAAGTGCCCTGTGCCTCCCCTTCAGAATACTCCAGTTTGGAGGGTGAAAGAATGGCCTTGAGTTTAAGATACTGGACTGAGATGCATCCAGGCTAAAATAGTAAAAAAATGTTTTCTTTAAACAAATGTGATTTCTTGTGACCTTCAGTAAATCTGCTAACTTCAGCTTTCCCCCTGCAAATCAGGTACTGTCTGTCTAAGTTGGTTGATACCGGGTGGTAGGAGGGAAAACATAATTATTTATTTAAAAAACCCCAAATCCTGCTTCATGGACAGAGCTCATCTCTTGTAAGTAGGTCAGAATTGTTTCAGAGAGCGTGGCTACAGTCACACGGCGTTTAATAGGCCCTGTCAATGTTTCACACTTCCCCCCCCCCCCCCCCACCCCTTTAAAAACTTCCATTTTGGAGTCAGATGAGTCACTACAACGTTTTTTTTTTTCCTTCTGGAGTTCACAGATTGTCCCGGCATCTTGGCAGCAGCGCTGGGAAGCCGCGCTGGTGAATCCAGGTCCCCCGGTCTCCGAAGGAAGCACCCCTGAACGGGTCCCTGGGATTAGGCAGGAAGCGGAGGTTTTAATGAAGCAGACTCCATTCTTCCAAGGGGTGAAGGGAGGTAAGGGAAGCTCCTGTTGCTTATGTGATTATTGCTAATTACTGTAATTGAACATCCTCATGACAGGAATATTTGGTGCCTGAGGTAAAGCTTGTTTGCTTCCATTCCTTTTTTTCAGCTGTCTCGTGGTGCCCTCTCGAGGTAGGAGAGCAATCCCTTTTAGTCCCTTTTTTACGGCAGCTGCAACACGAACTGGAAACACAGACCCCGGTGAAGAAGCTGAGAAATTGCTGTTTGCTGTGAAAAAAAAAATTAAAGGCGCTACAAACCCATGAAAAATCAGTATGGTTTTTTATTCCCATTTATAAAAGCACACCGATCTCTTTGTTTCCATCTTTCCCATGAGATCAAGCACTTGAAAGGACACAAAAAGCACAGGGGATGCTTCTTTGCAGTGCCCTGAGGCCACAAAGGTGCATTTCCCTGGAGCATGAACCAGTATATCATGCAAGGTTAAAGGTTATTTCCATGAAGGAAGGGAACACGTTTCCCACAACGTGCTCTTGTGCCATTGAGGCAAAGCACAAAATGCCTCAGGAAATGCTGACGTGTTTGGATATTAATGTGGACTAGGAAACTTGACACATGAGGAAGGTTGACCTTACGGCTCAAGTCAAACAGAGGGGATTGTGCTTGTGAGGGAGGTCTGTGAGTGAGGTGCTGGTCCCTCCAGCCTGGAGGAAGCCAAATGCCTTGGATGTCATCACCACCTCACTGTGAAGGACTGCAAACTGTTGGTTTCTCTTTAAATGTGGCTATTGGATTTGTGGTCTTGAAATGTCTCTTTCCAGGTGACAGGAGATTGTCCTTCCAAAAATGCTTCATCTTAAATTCATCAAGGAGCAAGGACTGGCAATGCATTGGGTCTTGAAAAGGCAGTGAATTAATCAGTTTTGGCTTGGGCTGGGATAGAGTTGCTGCTGAGTGTTTGGGGCAAGGACATTCAGTTCGAGAGATGAGCAAACGATGATGCTGATTTTTAAAAAATACTCTTTCTAAACATCTCTGCTGTTCATAGATAATTTCTGATGGGGATAAATGTAAACAAATACTGAACAACGTGCTGAATCTGAAGGCATAAATCCTCTCCACAGAGCTGCAAATTGAAGACTCAAGGCTGTGGTTGTGTTGAAAGGGGACTTTTGGGCCCAACAAGGGGTAAGATGTTAATAAAACCTTTGTTCACTGTTACAATAGGGAACAGCTAAGTGTGGTTTGGGGTTTCTGCCAAGTTAACCCTGACTTATTCCCATTGCCACAAATACCACTAAGAAACCTCTTAACATCTTATTAAAGATAAAGAATAAAAATCAGTTAATACTCTTCATTTTAAATACTGTATTTAAAGCAAAAGCTTTCATTTTAAAAACATCATTTATTTCCTTTCCCTGTTGCTAGACTAGGGGCTTTGAAGAAATTTCACATTTTATGTGGCATTTATTTTCTTGTTGCAGGAAAAAAACTTAGCTTAAATGGTCTGAAACTAGCACAGTCTTTAATATTAATGGAGTTTTATTTTGTTTGAGATGAAATTTCAAGTGCTCTGAGTCAGCCCGAACACATGCTAACCTGACTTGTTTTATTATTTTGTCCCCTGTGGTCTGTTGGACTCTGTCCATCTGTGGTTTCTCCCCCTGTTCTCATCAGCTCCTTGGGGCAGGAACCATGAGCAGCACGTTCAGACACAGGACTGGAGAGAATTGCTGTGGCAATTGGAGTAATAACAACAAAAAGCCACAGAAAAATAAGACAACATTACATAGTTAATTTCAGTATTTGTTTCTCCAGCAAAGAAGGGCAAAAGGGAGCTGGCTTCTGTCTGCAGTCCTGCCTTTCATTTGCAGCTGTGTATTAGGGAATCAGAGGCCACTCAATACATGGTTTTGGAAACCTTTGGGTGAGTATGAGGTGGTGGGAGGTGTTGGTTTAGGGGCATCTCCACGAGGACATGATGACATTACAGTATTATCTTGACAAAAGGGAGGAAGTGAAGGAGAGAGGTGTCAGGTGTGCCTGGGTACTCTCTGGTCAGGTCAGGATGTCTGAAGCATCAGGGTCACAGAGGTCCCATGGTGTGTAAAATCAGGCTGGCAGAATATGTTGGGGTGACAATCACATTCCCTCCCGCCCTCATACTCTCCTCTGCTCTCTGCTGTTCCACCCCCTCATCTAAGGAAAGGTGGCATCTTTATTCTGGTGGAATTAACTAATCAAAATACACTGTTGGTGATTTCAATTATGAATGTTCCCTCCCATTCTTAAAATGTTTTCACTTGTTTTCTTGGCAGGACCTTGAGGATCTCTCCTGAGAGCTCCTTTCACATAGATATGCACAGAATGAATAGTTTATCTGCACCTCCTGCTGACTTTCATGAATAATTTGATGTAAAAAGCTAAGTTGGGCTTCTGCTGTGTCGGATAACTTGGGAGTACCAGCTTCTAATATTCCAGCCACAGACAGAAACAGTTTTAGCGGACAAATTGGCCTCTCTGGATTCCACTTATTTCAAATACCTAACCTTTCCCTCCTTCCCTACTATAACCAGGCTCCTTTGGGCTTCCCAAAATGAGAGAGGCTCTGGGGACTTCCAGCCGACAGAACATCCCTTGTGAATGAAAGCACTTTATGCAGACAAAGAAGATTTAGTGGGACATACGGCCATGATTTTTACAGTTTCCTGTTTGGCTCCCCAGATATATGCCAGAAAATCCTGTGGTCACTCCTGAAGTTGAGCAGCTCATTTTATGGAGTGCATTTTGCTGCCCAGTCTTACTGAAGGCGAACAGAATTGCTTATCTGAGTAATGTCACACGTGTGCCTAAATGATTGCAAGAGACTGAAAGGAGCTGGGAGTAGAAATAATAGCACTACTTCATTTCTCACAGAGCAGTGCCAACAAAATAATGAAGCCATGTGAATAAAGAACCAACATAATAATCAAGCTCTAACCATTTTTGGAAAATTAGCACTTCTTCCATAACAGTCACGGCTGCTGGGAAAATGGTACAAAATATTAACTGTCAGGTTAAGCACACCTTAATCAACATGTACCAAGTCCCACTGATGTGTCCTCAAACCTGTTACTTAAGTACTTGTCAAGGCCCATTAAATAAACAAAATTTTAAAGCCTAATAGCATAAACCACATAAATAACATAAAAGAGCCATAATGGTTGAATGGGCATTTAGCCCTTCTTGATTTAAAACAGTGAAGTGAAAAATGTTGGGGCCCTTGAAGGTGATTTCGAAGACGAGGAAGTGACTGTGCTACACAAACAGCAATCAGAGACAATTAAGAGAACTGGGACAAGTGCCTCATTCTCCCCGCAGACTGCATGGGAAATTGCACTTTACATTTCAGTCTCATTGCATTTTCAAATAAGGCCCCCAGCTATGTCATTTTTCAAGTCCAACTCAAATCAAAAGATATTGGTTAAAATCTTCCTATTACTCCAGAAGTGAAAGGAATGATTGTCTATGCTGATAAGCCTGGAAGATTGTCTTGGAAAGAATTTGACAGTTTTGTCTCCTGGTCCCATTATATTGTTATTACTGCCCCTGAAGAAGGCTGACAGAGGCTGAATGCCAGCATGAGTACGAGGATAGTTGAGGATGGCTCTGTGCTGCTGCAGATTTTGTTTTGTTTCTCTGCAGAAACAACAGAGAAACTTCTCTATGCTGTGCATGTGTTTTCTCTTAAAGCTTAGTCTGATGAAGAATCTCAGTGAGACCCTATGTTAACAATAGAACAGAACATACAAACAAGCTCAAAAAAGCCCTCATAAAAATAGAAAGAATTAAAATAGGGAAATTTGGAAATAGTTATCCATATCTAATTATAACCCTGTCCCTATACAGAAAGCACAACCCACTAGTGATACTTTTAAAAGAACTTTCTGTTAAGCATGGGAAGTGTTCCAGTACATGATTCAGAAATTTCCTCAAGTGCTGAAGTGGTCCCACTTTTGCAGCCTTCTCCCCACAGATGGGAGTACAATGAGCTTGCAGCGCTGTTGTAGCTGTTTTGGTTTGCCACGAAAGTGATAGTCCCTGGGAACGAGCCCCGCCCTTGTCCCTGGCTCCTTAGGGGGACCCAGCGCTGGCCCAGCTGCTGCTGCTGCTCAGGCACAGGAGTTGGAGTGCAGAGGGAAGCAGGAGGACCCCGCATCTGTCTGACTGCCCTGGTGGTGCCCAACAAACCTTCCCTGAACCAGCCCTGACGCCTCTGCTCACTGTCATGGAAGCTGAGAACTGGAGGAGCTTGGTGCAACCATAGAGGTGATGGATTGCTCTTTGGCTTAGAGCAGTTTTCCCATGGACGTATCTGTCAATCTCATCTTACTGTTTTCTTTGCACAGGGCACTTTTTTCTCTTAGAGATTTTAACCTAAACTCCAAATACGATGCTCCCCTTCCCCTATTCCCCTCTGGTGGCAAAGGGACAAAGGCAGAGACTCCGGGTTGAGACAACAGTTTACTGAAAACAAACAGCAATGGAATGAAAAACAAACAGTAACAGCAACAATATTAAAAAAAAAACAGTGTACAAAAGGGTGATTTACACACAAAGGGTGCTCCATTACCTCGATGCAATTCCACGTGGCCACTGAGACAAAGACAAAAAGGCAGATGTTTCCACAGCCCCAGAGTTCCTTCAACACGGGGAGCTTTCTCCAGCCCTGTGTGGTGCAGGCACATGGCATCAGACACATCGCAGTAATCCATCAGTCTCATTGCAGGAATGCTATCCTGTCAAAGCCATCAGATCTGTGCATAAGGGTACACCCCCATGTGATGGGGTGAACCACGTGGAAACTGAGCATTGCATCAAAGTTAGCAAAGTGTTCGATTTAATTGTTGGATTCAGCAGAACTCTTTACCCTTTTGCCCAGAGCTGAGCCAGCAGACTCAAGTCTTTGCTTTTGCTGGTTGCAGAAACAATTCAGTTTGATCTGGAGCTCTATGCTCTGCCCCCTTCTCATCACCTGCGAGAAAAACTAGGACAGCTCTAAAAGTAAATGTTCATTTATAATGCTAATTAATAGAAAGTTAGTCTAAGATCTCACCACTCAGATACAATCAAGTTTGCATAAATGAGGTCATCATTGAGAACAAGAATGGAAATCAATTATTCCAGATTAAAGATTTAAACTTTTAAGTTTCGCTATATAACAATTGTCTGAGAGATAAATTACAGTTACAATGACAATCTGGCTCTTGCTGTCCTCAATCCAGAACATAAATTACTCAGATCTCAGAAAAAACCCCCAGTGCTTTGTTGCCTTGTGATGGTTGTAGAGTAGATATGCCCACGGAAATTAAGAGGAATTTATAAAGGAAATAACCTGCTTCTGAACCAGGGATTTTAGAAGTAATTATAAATTGTGATGGCTGAAAGAGGAAGCCTTTCACAGTCCAGGGTCAGAAAGCACCTCCAGCAGGATCATACACATATGGAACTATGCAAAAGAGAGAAAAATAGTGCAAAAGCATGTTCTCTGCACTCAGAACTTTATCCCAGTACCCAGAACTGCAATGGATAATGTCTCTAGCAGAAATTAACTTGTTTTGTTGGGATTTCCTTGGAGCACAGTACCGCTCAGATGATGTTTGCAAATTTGGGTTCTGACCTTCTTGTTTTAAACCACATTTATCAAAATTGCATTTAGGGCAAATTCTTGTCACAATAAGACCAAGGAGAGTTTTGTGATTGAGTTTTCATACTATACAACAATTACATTTTCTTACACATTCATGTACCTCAAGTATCTAACTCCTAAGTGGAAGAAACATATTTATGTACATAAAAATGATGTATATAAGAATGCACTGTTGATGATTTTATATTCACGAGTAGCTGTATGGCTCTGCATCAATATCCCTTTGTCATTTTCTGAAACAGAGCCGAAAGGCCAACGGGAGCGAGATACCAACCTGAGATAGCAGTCTAGCAAGGAAGGCAGTGCTGTCACTGCAGAGGGACTTGGAGCAGAAGAAGTGACAGTTGCAGTTACTGAGGCTGTCAGTCCAAACCCGTGTTGCTTTGGTACCCTGGATAAAGATCGGGCCAACTTAAGAGCTGGCGACACGCCACGCAGACAGATGGACACAGTGGTGAGCAACAGAGACCGTGCCGGAGCATCAAGTGGGGGTTCTGAAGGCAGCATTCCTAGCTGGGAGACTCCAAACAGCTGGCCAGCCTGAATTTTTTAAAAACAATTCATGTTTTAGGAAATGCTGCAGTTTGTTTTGTTCTGGATGATGTTACACACTGAACAAACCGGAGATAGGGAGAGGTATTGTTATTTAATGTTGGTAAATATGGTCTGAGCTGCACAAAGAGAAAGAAGTGAAACAGGGGCATTCCCTCTGAGCCCTGGAGAGAGTGAGGATGAGAAATGAGAATAGAATTTCCCTGTGTTTTTCTGTGGCAGGGCAAAACAGATCCCACACATAGCAGCGGAGGGAGTGTCAAAGCTGCACGTTGGTAATGGGGAGGAGAAATCTTAGCTTGGATTCAGAAGCTGGAATTCATCATAAACTCACACTTCAGCCTTCCTCTCCCAAGAGGATCAGTGTCTGGTTAGAGGCCCAATGGGACAATTCTTTTCTTGGGGAAGGGGTAGATATAGGATAACTTTAATTTTTATTACAAACTGAAACACAAAGGTGAAAATCAGGTACCAGCGCATTTCTTTTTTTTTTTAATAATATAGTTTAAAGGAGTTCATCTCAGTTTAAATATCTAGTTTTAAGCAGCTTATATCCTTGCACATCAAACTTTAAACAGTTAAATTAAATTATTCAAGTGCAACTAAAAACTGGGCTACTCTATTGGAATTTGAATGGATGGTCCTCACATGCATCAGCATCCCTTTGTCTTACAATATTTCATCCCTTCTGTTTGCAAAAGGGGAAGAGTTTTCCCAGGCAGATACTCTATCTGGACTGCATCATATTATGTTTTCGAATAATCAATCCAAACTGAAGGTCAAACACCTCTTCTATTCTATTTTCTGTAATTGAGACCTTATTTATTTCAAATTCCTGGGTTGCCTCATGTCTTTTTGCCAGCGTGATGCATATTGGGCAATCAGGTCATTCCAGATTGTTCTTGTTTGTGTTACTCTTGTGAACTCAGTTTATGTTTAATCCTGAGAATAACAGACATAAACGGCCAACACCAATTTAAAAAAAAAAAAAAAAAAAAAAAAAGATGATGCATCCAGTACAGTCAATATCAGGTCCAGTCACAGAGTTAGAAGGGGACAGGATGAGTGAAGAGACAAAAGCTTGAGTGTGATGAGTGAAGGGCAAAAGCTTCTAGGTTTTGGAACTGGTTTAGGTTTGATAAATTGGAAAACTATTATGAAGTGAGAGCACTGATTTCTTGCTGGGTTCATCTCTTTGGGGCAACCCTTCTAGTGCCATCTCAGGACATTCCTCCATATTCCCTGGCCACTCTGTTCCCCCATAAAGGTAACATGCACCAAGGCCAGGTGGCGGTGGTGTTGTGTTCAGGATGTTTGGGTCACCAGAGGCCCAAGACCACAGCTATCAGCAGAGACATTTTCTAAGTGTTGGCCTTATCTTGGCTGCAAGGATCAAGCACAGACCATTGTGCACCACTGGCAGAGAGGACAAAGCCACCACCATGACCCCAGCTCTAAGTCGATGTTACAAAGGAGTGAATCAGGATTTAAGTCCACCTTGATTTCTTTAAGGTCACTGATTCTCTTTAAAGAAACAAAACAACACACAGACTTGCGTGCACACAAACACACACACTTAATAATTAAAAGAATTAACACAGGAATTAGATTGTGTTGCAAACCAAGAGACTGTTAAGTGGAAATTTGCCATATGCTCTCCAACACTAGACACAAAGAAGAACCATTTTACCACTTAAACCTCTTTTTTGCTGTAGAATTGGAATGCCCAGTGCTGTCGATTGGCTTGTTTAAAGAGCATTAATGTTTGTTGTGGGGTCTGTATATCATGGATATCAAGGTTGCTTAGAAAAATTTTTTGGAAACTCTTTCTCTCAGGCTGCTGAGCTTTTATTTTGAGGAGAAAGTAACACAAATAATAAAACACAGAGGTGCCAGTGGGCTTAGTGTAAAGAAGACTTGAAGGTTTCTTTCTCTTTCCCTGTTTTT